>PITA01010478.1:0-26726 GCA_004023965.1 Spilogale gracilis
CAAGTCCCTCAGTTTGTTTCTGTGTTCTGAAACAAGTCTCTCATGTTTCATTTCTCTCTCTGAATTACCCCACTTCCCATTTCCTTTCCTTCTCCTACTGTCTTCTATATTACCCCTTATGCACCACAAGTAAGTGAAACCATGCGATACTTGACTTTTCTACTTGGCTTATTTCACTCAGCATAATCTCTTCCAATCTAGTCCATGTTGCTACTAAAGTTGGATATTCATCCTTTCTGATGGAGGCGTAGTATTCCATTGTATATATGTACCACATCTTCTTTATCCATTCATCTGTTGATGGGCACCTTGGCTCTTTCCACAGTTTGGCGATTGTGGCCATTGCTGTGATGAACATTGGGGTACATATGGCCCTTCTTTTCACTACATCTGTATCTTTGGGATAAATGCCCAGTAGTGCAATTGCAGGGTCATAGGGTAGCTCTATCTTTAATTTTTTTAAGGAATCTCCACACTGTTTTCCAAAGCGGCTGCAGCAACCTGCATTCCCACCAACAGTGTAAGAGAGTTCCCCTTTCTCCGCAGCCTCTCCAACACTTGTTGTTTCCTGACTTGTTAATTTTGGCCATTCTGACTGGTGTAAGGTAGTATCTCAGTGTGGTTTTGATTTGAATTTCCCTGATAGCTAGTGACACTGAACATTTTTTCATGTGTCTGTTAACCATTTGTATATCTTCTGTGGAGAAGTGCCTCTTCATGTCTCTTGCCCATTTTTTGTTTGACATACAGAGAGATCACAAGGAGGCAGAGAGGCAGGCAAAGAGAGAGGAGGAAGCAGACTCCCTGCTGAGCAGAGAGCCCCATGCGGGCCTTGATCCCAGGACCCTGGGATCATGACCTGAGGTGAAGGCAGAGAGGTTTAACCCTCTGAGCCACCCAGGTGCCCCTACTTGCCCATTTTTTGATGTGTTCATCATCTTTTTGGATGTGGAGTTTGAGTAGTTCTTTATAGATCTTGGATATCAGCCCTTTGTCTGTAGTGTCATTTGCAAATATCTGAAAAGGAGATCAACATTACTAATCATCAGGGAAATGCAAATCAAATGACATGTTATCTCACACCTGTTGAAAGACTATTATCAAAAAGATAAGAGCAAATACTGACAAGGATGTGGAGAAAAGGGAATCCTTGTGTACCGTTAATGGGATATTAGAACAGCCAGTGTAGAAAACCGTATGGAGGGTCCTTAAAAAAAAAAAAAGAAGAAAAACAATGACCATATGATGCAGCAATTTCTGGGTATATATCTGAAGAAAATGAAATCACTATTTTGAAGAGCTATCTCAACCCCCAAGTCCATTTAAGCTTTACTTACAGCAGTCATGATATGAAAACAGTCTAAGTGTCAATGGATGAATGGATAAAGAAAATGTGATACACACACACACACAGAATGAAATATTATTCTGCCATAAAAAAGAAGGAAATTCTACTATTTGTGATAAATGGATGAACATTAAAGGTGTTATACTAAATTAAATAGACAAAGAAAGAGAAATGCTCTATGATTCCACTTATATGTGGAATCTAAAAAAGCATAACTCATAGAAACAGAGCAGATGCTAGTCACCAGGGATGGGGTTAGCTGTGGGAGGGAACTAGGTGAAGATGAACAAAGGAAATAAACTCCAGTTATAATATGAATAAATTCTGGGAATCTAACATACAGCATGATGACTATAATAAACAGTACTGTATCATATACTTGAAAGTTGCTCACAGAGTAGATATTAATAGTTCTCACAATAAACAAAAGGTTACAGTGAGATGATGGATATGTTAACCTTATTGTGGTAATCGTTTTGCAATATGTACATATATCAAATAATCACATCGTATACCTCAAATGTACACAATATTAAAAGTCAATTATATCTCCATAGAGTTGGGGAAATAACTGTTGTTATCTTAACAACACCCTGGGGAAGTCACCTTGTTCTTAACTTTCCTTAAATTATATTTAGGCTCTACTTGTTTTCCAGATTTTGGTGTTCATATTAGTGTTTTGTACAAGAATGTAAATTCTGTGAGGATCTGTATTATCTGATTCATGTTTTTACTGCCTTATCCAAAGTATATCAATGACTTTCATAAAACAGGCATTTAATATAAATTTTTTTCCTCAGAGATCCAGTGGAAAACCATATTGACTGTGGGATTAGTGCATGTTGTTTTCCCCATTTCGGAGCCAATTTTTAATTTTGTGATTGAGTTCTTATCTACCTCTCCTGTCCTACCTACACCTTCATCCATCCCCTGTGCCTCCCCTTAAGCCTAACAGAGCTGCAAAGCTTCCCTCAAATTGCAACGGTATCTCATGATGTTGTGCCTTTACTACCTTTGTCTTCAATGCTTTTCTTATGCCTTGGATAAGCTTGGATTTCTCCTGTTCATCTTGCAGTACATGTCACCTCCTTTTGAAGGCTTTCCTGATGGTCTCATCACCTACTTCCACCATCCAGAAAGAACTGGCCCCTTTCCTTTCTGCCCCTTAGACTTTGTATAGACTACTTTCACAGAGCATGTGTGGGGTTTTTACCCCATAATTTCCCCTTTTACATTCATATCTCTCTCTTTTTATCATATTATACTTTCTTAAAGGCAGGTCCTTTTCCTTTCTTGCCTTTGAATCCCAACTTCCCCTTCAAAGTTTGAGATGTGCCTTTTGGCTCATATTATATTTAGAGACTTCTTTCAAGCCCACAAGAATATAAGGACTTTGAGGGCAGGAAGTATGACTAAAATTCATGTTTGTACTACTTCACTTCTACCCAATAAGTGTTTTCAGAATGAATAAATAAAGGACCATTCCCAGACCCAGACCAGGTGACCCTGGGATTAAAGGAAATAGACCCATTTATGCAAACATAATAATCTCTAGGATTTGTTTATCTGCTATTGGCCTGGTCTTTTTCCTTTAAGGAAGACTCGTTTTAGATCCCACCTATTCTGCTATGTTCTTTTCAACAATCCTCCATACATACTTGTCCAAGTTGGCAAAAGAAATACTTTAAAAGTCTCCCAGGGTGGTGGGATGAATGGGCAAATTCCATCTTTATTGCTATATTTTCTTACAACTGCTTCTGGTTCATTTTACTACTTCACAATCTTTGGTTTCCTGCCTTCATATTTGGCTTCCACTTGGCTTGACTCCTGGGTTCAGTCTGGCCTTCTAATTTATGCCTCCATTCACCCTTCTCCTATTCAATATTTTATGTCCTTCAGCCACACAATACCTATCCAAGTGTAAGAAATATCCTTCCTCATACCCTACAGTTCCCCATGTCCTACAGGGCTCCCTCAGGTCATGCTCAGTCCTTGCCTGACTCCCACTCAAAAGAGAAAAAGGACCCATCAACACCCTCAATTCTGTGAGGCCTCAGCTCACTGAGAAGTCATTCCTATCTGGCTAGTCATCTGAATTGGATTTTATGAGGAGGATGGGGGCATTGGTTTCTTGTTCCTCTACACATAGGATGGGTTAACTTTACTAAAGATATTGAGTGAGCAGTAACATTCTGAGCTCGTTAGTCACCCGAATTGGATTTTATGAGTAGGTTGGGGCATTGTTGTTGCCCTTTGGTGTAAGGTGGGTTAACTTTATTAAACATGTTGGTGTGATGTAAATATGTATTACTCCTTAGAAACCACCAGTCTGCCAAGTCATACTGAGTCATTCATCTGGAGGACAGCTGAAGGGGTTAATTAAAAATAGCTGCATTTAATCATGCTGGTGTATACTTCTTAGAGGGCATAGGAAAGAACAAAATTGAAACAAAACAAAAAAAGGACACCTTCTGTGGAGAGAGATCTCTAAAAGCTAAGGTAAGTGTGGGTAGAGTCTGGATGCCTTGAGAAGCAGAAAAGAATCAGATCTACTAACTAAAGTGGGTTGTATTTAGTATAAAACTCATCCCAATGTAGCATTAAGAGGAACATATCAATATTGAAGAACAAAGCATGTAAGTCAGTTGTATAAAGTATGAACAGCGTACCTTTTCTGTTTAAAATATTCCTCTTTTGTTCTTCCTATAACTTGGTACTCCTTATCTTGCCTAATTTTAAAGTTAATTAGGAAAAATGTGAATTAACTAAAATTGAAATTATGGGTTTTTTTCTTGTGATTTCCAGTATTAAAAATGTGTATCTATTATTTCTGTAAGTAAAAATCAGTGAATTTACCAACTACAATAATTATATGCCATCATATCAAAGTATAAGTCTGCATTGCCTTGGTACTTCTCAGTTTTTCACCCACAAAGTGTTAAGTTTCTGTTCTTTGCTCTAACATCCAAACAAAGAAACTATATATGATTTTCTGTCTGGCTTCCCCTGTAATTTAAGCTGTATTGCCTACCGCTCTTTGCTCAGGGAAGCCAAATCAGACTATTCATGTTAATGTGGCTACTGATTAAACCAAAGTTTATCCCATTTACAGACTGCCAGGTGACCCATGAAATCATAGCATTGGGTTGGGGAAGGTCCTCAGTCTAACTGAAGCAGCTAATGTTTCTGTTAGATTTGGGGCTAGAGAATATGTAGAGAATTATTCAGCTTGGTATGAGAGAAAAATGGCACATTCCCCCAGAGATAAATCTTCTGCGTCAAAAGAAGGTTGTCATAACTAGAGTTGCCTTGATTCCTCACCACCTCCCTGACAGTAAGTGATTCTAAAGAAATCCTGTTTCTTGCAATCAAGAGAGGTTTCTAGTTCCTTGCTGCTGACTGTGGTCGCAGACCAGCAGCACTGACATCAAGCTTTGGAAGCTTGTTCCATAAAGTAGTGTCTCTGGGTCCACTCCAGACCTATTGAGTCAGCATCTGTATTTCAGCAAGGTCCCCATGTTGAAAATAAAGTTTCAGAAGCATCGTTTTAGTATACCCTATGTAGTAGACTTCTGTTATTCCTCAACATCCATTCTTTCCCTCTCCCATAACAATAGGATCTTAGCCGGTCATGGGTGAGTTTTCAGCTCCACGTTTACTCACCTCCCTTCTAGTTCGGTGAAACTATGGTCTGGCTAAAGGGATGACTGGAAGAGTGATGGGAGCCACTTCCAAATCTTGTCTTTAAAGTGGGTAGGTCTTCCCGCTGGCGGTGAGGCGGGAAGGACTATGGCAATCACTTTGGACCCTTGAGCGAAAGTCACAAGTTGAAAATGTCAGAGCAGACTACTAGCACAGTGCGCCCGTCCACCTCTGGACTGTTACGTGAGAGAGGGCCAAACACCTTTCTTATTCCAGTCATTGTAAATGGGGATATCTTCTGCTCAGCAGCTCAGCATGTACACTAACTAATAAATTAATATTAACAGAGCTTGATGAACAAAGGGACAGTCCCTTCAGAATTAAATGTTTAGCTCATGAATACTGCCAGGAACAGCACTTGAATCTGTCTATTTTTGTTGCCTACATTGAAATGGGCATGAAATAATTAAAAAGCTAACCCATAGTGGTAGAAATGTAGCTCAGAAATTAACCATAGAATAATTGTTTTCTGGTTAATGGATAATGATGATCTGATATTAGTACTCACCCAGAGGTGGTCTCTTTCCTACAAAAAGCTGGGATCATTACCAGATGAGATTGGTTGGATTTTCAGGCCATCAGAGGAGCTTGTCTCTGCAGAACACACATTATAGGAAAAGCCCACCTCCTCAATTTACAAAAATCCCCAACTTTGCAAGTCAGAACAGAAATAAAACTAATACTTTCAATTGATGAAGTTTATTTTTTAAAAGTACGAACTTTCAGTAATGTTAGTCAGATACTTCTCAGTAACTCATGATTCCACTGTGTTACAAGGAAATAACCAGATCCACATGGGATCTGGAGCATTTTGAAACACAAAATTTCTGAATTACTTGGAATTAGGATGAGAAGACAAAAACTCATACCAAACAGGCACAGAGATATTTTCTTAATCATTTTTGGCTAAAAGTTTTATCAGTGTTTTAGTGTAGAGGTTTAAGAGGTGAAACACCAGTACCAACTTTAATTATTACACATACTGATTGCAATTTGCTGATGGTGTATGTTTATGTTTAAGGACACCGCGTATCAGAGACAGCAAGCACCCTTACTTACTGACTGGGCCTAAGCAAGCTCCCATCTTGTATCCTTAGGACATAGAATTACTTGTCTCCAGTGGAAGTGCCCACCAAAGGTAGAGCCAGAGAACACCGAAAAGAAACTAACTGTAATTTACCACTGTTTCTGGATCCTTTCTTCTGCCGAGCACCCCAAGAAACACCTTACCCATCTTCTACCCCAGCAAACACCTGACATTCATTTCTATAAACTATTCCCTGCTGGGTCACCTTCTAGTTTTAAAATTCTCATTCTTGGGGCGCCTGGGTGGCTCAGTTGGTTAAGCGACTGCCTTCAGCTCAGGTCATGATCCCGGAGACCTGGGATCGAGTCCCACATCGGGCTCCCTGCTCGGCGGGAAGCCTGCTTCTCCCTCTCTCACTACCCCTGCTTGTGTTCCCTCTCTGGCTGTGTTTCTCTCTGTCAAATAAATAAAATCTTAAAAATAAAATAAAATAAAATTCTCATTCTTTTTCATTGTAAAGCTTCCTTTAATGGTGCACTGAAACTGGGGGGGGGGGATGGGAATTACTCATCCTTTGCACTCTAGATAAGGTGATTTTATTGCCTTTTTTTAGGTTCCCAGGTATGAAAATGAGATCCATTTATGGCTAAAACAGATTGAAAGTTATTTTTAATTCTTGTTACTCAATACCCTTGACTAAAATCAGGCTCAGTAATTTATTATTGCTTTTATCTCTAATTTGAGGGCAATTTTTATCCTGTCTCTGGGACTGAGGGCCAAAATACTACAACAATAATAAGAACCTCTGTATCACACTATATGCTTTATAAAATGCTTTTCACATACCCTACCTTGTGAGACAAGTGTTACTATTAACTTTTTTTTACAGATGTAAATTGAGCCCTAGGGTAGGTAATTTGCCCAAGACAAAAGAAACTCAAACTGAGGTGGTTTTAGCTCAGTTTCAAGCTCTCTATTATCCTACTTATTCTAAACAGATATCACCATCATGACTACCACTGTCATGGCAGTCATCAATTACTGAGTCCTTTCTGTGTTCCTGACGAACAGGGTTCATTATACCATCCTACTGAATCCTTACAACAGCCCTTGTGATTCTTTATCAACTGGGAAAGCTTTTAGCTTCGAGAAGCACAAAACCCAACTACCAGTGGCTTAAACAAATGGGATTTTTCTCACATGAAAGCCCAGAAGTAGGAGAATTCAAACACTCTTCTGGTAACTCCTTGGTGTTGGGGCTTTAGATCAAGCCTCTTGGTCTTCATTCACAACCACAGAATGACCACTAGAGCATTATGTCATCACATGATTGCATTCACACTTAGAACCAGGACAGAATGTTTCTCCTCCTGAGCTCTTATCAAGGAAGCTCCCCAGCTGACTTTCATTGTCATCTCATTGGTTAATCATGCTTCTCTCTAGGCCGGACACTGCGTCTCCTTTCCTTGAGATCAAGAGATCTCTGCCAGAAATTAAGAAAAACCTGGGTTCCATTCAGGGCCTCCTTGGACAAAGGTACCAGCCGAGGTTGGAACACAGCTCATACTCTGTTTGGCCCACGCATCAAGCTGTATGACCCAGCTGTATCAGTCCAGAGGAAGGGGTACCACTTTCCAGTTCATTGGCCTATTGGGTTGCATTTTCATAAGTCATAGTAAGGCTCAGTACCAGCTAGGAGTGGCCCCTGCATGTTAATAAAGAAGATAGTAGTGGGGATTAGCATTTAGTAAGGTACACAGTGGAGTCTGCCACTGGAAGTTATCAAGAATCCCATTTTAAATAAAAGGAAACCAAGGTATGGGGAAATTAGCACAGATTCCCATCACTGTTTTTATGCCTTTTCTTAAATAAAGCCTGTCATCAGCTCTCTAAATTGATACAGGCTCAGGATTCTACAAGCTACACAACTTGATTGCTTAAGGAGCCAGACTCTGGCTTAATAAAATATGGAAAACTCATCAAACTGCTGAAACACCTTTTTTTAGGGACTTCCAAGATGTCATTATTTATGAGTAGGGCAAGAGACAATGACCATTATGCATATTGAAGGGTTTTGGTCCTTACTGACTTGTGAGGAGAATCCTACCAGAAGAATTAGAGAATCTAACTCTAGTTGCCAACTCTACCAACGATTTCCTTTGTGACGATCCATATTCACTTACCTCCTTTTTACCTCAGGCTAATAATTTATGTCAGTTGGAGCTCAGTGTTTTATGAACCAAGGGTGAAATTATTAAATTTTATTGTTTGTGATTCCTTCCTTAAGTTATATTCCTATAATTGCAAACTCACTGCATTCCCCAACCTCTATTTTGAATTTATTACTAGCCTTCTTACTGCCTTTTTAGATCTCAGAAGTAAACTTCAAATATTTACAAATCTCAATTTCATGTTTTCCCTTTCATAAATCTGTGGGCACATTCAGTGCTGGAGACAGAGAGTAATAAATCTGGATATTTATGTTTCGTGCCAGCAGGCAGCGCACAGACTTTCCCCGCATCGCTTGGTCAATGAGCTTCAGTCTTGACCTGTAACACTGGTTCTAGTCTAATCCTAAGGCTCGGATTAACAGAATCATTATAAAACATCTGGTGACTTGTATACACAAAACCCTCCCCTCATTCCTTCAATCATAATTTGTAATCAGACAAGTTTAGTGGGCACATATGTTCTCCATGTTAGCGGAAGGGAGGGAATCAATGGTGTTTACTCCTATTGTTACACTTACCTTGTAAGACAGGGATAGAGAGATGACCAAACCTGAAAATGGAATAAAAAGTTATTTTTTAAAGATCTCTCATTCCAAGCATATTTAATGTCCTTAAAAGTAAAATATAAGAGTTTAAGAAGAAAACACAGTGGAATTAAAAACAATTTTATAGAGGGGATGACTTTACTAAACACAACGCAGAGTATGGAAATTGTAAATGAAAGGCGGCCAAAATGGACTACATGAAAATTTAATGTTTATATGACAACACCACCCAAAACAAAGTCCAAGACAAATGACAAATAGAAAAAAATATATATATGTAGCCCATATAGCAAAGGTCTACTTTTTTTAATACAGAAAAAGATCTTGTAAAAGAATGTGAAAAAGATGAATGACTCAATTATAAACACAGATAAAGAACATGACTAGGAAGTTTACAGAAAAATACAAATAGCAAAAGAAAAAAGAATAAATGTAAATTTAACATCGATTCCAAAGAAAGAAATGAAAATAAAAACAATAGAATTTTTTTTCAGCATCAGATTGGCAAAAATTAAGAACTTGTGATAATACACAGTGTTGGCAAGGGTATGATGAATAGACCATTTGAAACATTGTTAGTGGGAGGATAAATTGGTGAAGCCATTTAAAGGGCAGTTTGATAGTGTCTATCAAAATGTGGAATATACTAGCACCCTTTGAGTTGGCAACTCCACTTCTAAAATTTTTTCTTGTGTATAAACATATGTGCGTGTATGAATGTTCATTTCATCATGGTTTGTACTTGCAAAAACCTTAATATCCTTCCTGTCCATCAATAGTGTTTTGGTTAAATAAGAGATGGCACATTCCTACAGTGGAAAGTAGGAAATGTATGTAGCCCATTAAAAAGATTGTTAGCTCTGGACTAGAGGGACCAAGACTAGAGGGAATTATCTTTATTTATTACCTGCATATCCTTCTACTAACAATATTGTGAAGTAAAGTAAAAGCCATAAGGGGCACCTGGGTGGCTCAGTTGGTTGAGCGACTGCCTTCGGCTCAGGTCATGATCCCGGAGACTCGGGATCGAGTCCCACATCGGGCTCCCTGCTCTGCGGGAAGCCTGCTTCTCCCTCTCTCACTCCCCCTGCTTGTGTTCCCTCTCTGGCTGTGTTTCTCTCTGTCAAATAAATAAAATCTTTAAAAAAAAAAAAGTAAAAGCCATGATAACAAGAAAACATTCACTAACTGGCCACTCGCATACTCTACCTTGCTACCTCTGCCTTCAGAGGATGAGAACAGCTCGTCATAGCAATGCCAAATGTCAGTCTGTTAATCAGACTCATCAAAAATCAAAGACAAAACAGTAACAATGATGACGAGATAGACACTTCAAAAGAAAATAATTTGAACATCAAAGGATTTGTAACTGAGATCCTGGGGAAAACTGATAAAACCCAGAAATAATTTTGTACAAACAACTGTCCTTATGATACTGCTGTGAAAATTAGATGTGATTGGAAAGATACTGTATTGAGGTAACATACAATTTGGACGGAGGCAGGATCCACGCCTCAGTCCCAGTGACACTTGATTTTTTTTCTCCTTCTAAGAAACATGACAAAGTTATAATTATAATCTAAATTTTGTCAAAAATGAGAAATATATTTTCTTAAATTTCAATGTTTTTTAAAGATCAAATCCAGTAAAATCATTTTCTCATTATTAACTATTATATTTTGGCCTGTTATTTAAGAGGCCTTTTTTTGCGATTCCAGTCATGCTAATTTAGCCTCCTGTATGTTGTCAAGTGAATAGCACTGACTGCCAAATTCTTTCCTCATGCTTGCATCAAAACATTTAAATTAGGGGCGCGTGGGTGGCTCAGTTGGTTAAGCGACTGCCTTCGGCTCAGGTCATGATCCCCGAGACCCGGGATCGAGCCCCACATCGGGCTCCCTGCTCGGCGGGAGCCTGCTTCTCCCTCTCACACTCCCCCTGCTTGTGTTCCCTCTCTAGCTGTGTTTCTCTCTGTCAAATAAATAAAAAAATCTTTAAAAAAAAACATTTAAATTATATACATGTATATGTGTGCTTGTATATATGTGGAATATGCTGGTATGATACACAACTAGTGATAGTGATACCTGTGGGGTGAGAAAAATGGGGAATTGCAGGATAAAGATGACATTTACCTTTTACTTTCATTTCTTTGTATAATTTTTGAATCGTTTAGTGTGAGCATATGTTAATTTTATAATTTTAAAAATATGTGTAATTTAAATAATATCTAATTTAAATAAATGAATTTAAAAATTAGTTTAAAAAGAATCAAAATGAAAGTCAGAACTAATTCTATCTACAGGAGTTTTCAATCCTTGTTGAAGATTATCTTATTGAATAAGAATTCACACAGGATGACTAAGAAAGCAGATATTTCACGAAAACAGTCCTGGACCTTTAATAAAAACTCCCCTAATTGTGAGGATGGGGAGGCCAATCATCTGTAAAAAAAAAAAAAAAAAAAAAAGTGTCCCATAGCTGCAGTTATATTTATCGGGGGATCTATTATCCCTCTAATTTTTTCTGTGGTCTTTCATTTCCTGCATCCCATGAATTAGTCATCTAAACCTTCACTGTTTGAAAATGCCTCCTTCCCAGAATTAAATCGGTATGTGGTAGAGTTTACCTAGCAGCTTTTGGATATGTGAACTGTGTCTGCACATACCTTCGATCCTATGCTTGCTCGTTCTTTGAAGAATGCTTTGCCTTTCTTAGAATCATGGCTTTCCCACACTTGCCCTTTCCTCCCTTGGCTCTTGCATTCCCAACGCGGGTTGTGGGGGTGGTGGTCGCAGGTTTCCCAGGCCTTCTCAGCCCGCGGTCTCCGAGCCAGTCCGGGACCCCCGCTGCCTCTGTGACCTGCTCCGAGTTGTGTGCTTAGAGAGCGGCCCTTGTTCCCCTTCCAATCGGCTTTGCTAAGGGTGCCGGGGAGTAATGTGTACTGAGTGCTTTCTGTGTGTTGTGCGTGATACCAAAGACGTTTCTCAGGATGGTTTCTCAAAAATCACTTCCGTTCTACAGATGAGGAAACTACAAAAATAACACGATTCTGATTTTGCAGGAGGGGTAATTACTGCAACTCTAAAAGCACTCCTCATCTAATCAGTCCTGCGCTAAATTTTGTGTAGACTCCAACCCACCCGCTACCTCCCCTGTAATCACCGTAGTTCCGGCGCCACCTCCTCTTGCCTGGATTATTACATGGGAAGGGCCTCCAACTTGGTTTTCTTTCTTGTTCCCTTGCCCTTTAAAAAAAAAAATCTTTAAATGTAAGGGCACCTGGATGGCTCAGCCATTAAGTGTCTGTCTTCCACTGGGGTCATGATACCCCAGTACCACGGATGGAGCCCCACATCGGGCTCCCTGCTCAGCGGGAAGCCGGCTTCTCCCTCTCCCACTCCCCCTGCTTGTGTTCCCTCTCTGGCTGTGTTTCTCTCTGTCAAATAAATTAAATCTTTAAAAAAAAAAAAAATTTTTATTTATTTGACAGAGAAACACAGCTATAGAGGGAACACAAGCAGGGGGAGTGAGAGAGGGAGAAGCAGGCTTTCTGCCGAGCAGGGAGCCCGATGTGGGGCTCGATCCCGGGTCTCCGGGATCATGACCTGAGCCGAAGGCAGTCGCTTAACCAACTGAGCCACCCAGGCGCCCATAAATAAAATCTTAAAAAAAAAAAAAAAAAACTTTAAATGTGAACTAAGGCATATCACTCTTCTGCTTCCCATCTTACCCTAAGGAGAAACAAAATGCTTGAAAGGGTTTATCCAGGCCCCACCCATCAGACTCTCCGTCCCTCTCTGAAATCAACTACTACAATTTGTCTGGGAGTTTGCTCTGCACTACCCACTAGTTTGATACCTCCTGTTTTCTGAACTTTAGAAAACATACTAATTCCCTTTTAGTGACGTTCCCAAATGACTTTGCTTTTCAAGTAGATGGGGAACCAGTGTTGGGCTGTGGGTTTCTTTATTCTTCCTCTGGAGAATATAAGCTCTGCAAGGACAGAAACTATCTTTTAAAATTTACTCTGGTTTCTGGTTTCTAGAAACATGAAGGCACTGTTAACCATATCCTATGTGTTCAGAAATAATTGTTGGATTTTTGGGTCAGTGTGTGGTAAAATTAACACAACCCACAGGTTTTGGAATCAGAACTGAGTTCAAATTCCAGCTTTGTCATTTATTATAGGTGTGTCCTTGTGTAATGGTTTCCCCTTGCTGAACATGAGTTTTACCTTCTGCAAAATTGAAATATCGATCTCATAGATATAGGGGAATATTTAGTGGTATCACAGATATCAAGTGCCTGGTATAAAATAGGGCTTTAGTACATTTTATCTAGTTTAAGTCCCTTCTCTCCTCTTCCAATTTTCCCTCGAAGATGGAGAGAAAGGAATATTTAAGGACAAACTGGCATTCACTGATATTATCCAGAAAATATTCCTTAAGCACCTACTGTGTTGTAGACCCTGGAAATACAAAAAAAATGAATGAGCATATCCGCAAGGAAATCAGTTCAGTAAAATGATCTTGTTTTGTTAAACCAAGTAAAAAACCCTGCAAAAATGGACATTCTCCTCATAGAATATGAAAAATTTAATCCTGCACTGACCACTATTTTCCCTTGTACCTGCGAAAATTATTATGTCATATTCTTAGCTTTTACATTTTTGAAATATACTTTAAATATAGAGCCACACATTCAGATAAACACCATAACGTATATCCATTCAGGCTCAATTATATCATTTCAGTTGCCAGGGTTTATTTTTTCCTCCTAGTCATGCCATGTTAAATTTGCAGTTTTCAAACAAATACTAGAAAGACAATACGAAAAAAGTTTATTTTTGGTGAACAGGTGATGGAGTGTTTTTAAGTGGGATGAATTAAAAACAAATTTTATCCATTTGGAAAAGCTTTCATTTCTAATTTACCACCGTGTGTTCATTAAATACAGACTCACTGTGGTTCTGTGCAGTTCAGAGAAGTGTGTATCAGTGAAATATAGTGCACACAACAGTTGAATGGTCCCTAAATTGTTATTACTATCATTTCAATTATTTATGCAGTAAACTGTATAATATAACAATAACATTAAAAGATAAATACAGACCTTAGCTCCCTGATGTGCTACTTCTTCCTTCAGCTCATCTTTACAATTAACCAGAAGTCAGAATTCTAGGTCTTATTGAGAAATATTTCACTTGCTTTTGAATTGTACCAGTTCCTTCTCGGAGTCTCCCTCCTGTACTCCACATCTGATGAAACATTTATTTGAGCCAACAAAATACATATATACAAATAAATACAAATGTCAGGAACTGACCCACAAATGCAGACACACGTCTTTACCCATGGCCGCCCCTTGACAGCATGACAGGCCAAAGAGCAGTTGGAATGGAAACTGCGCATAAAGCTCTCAAACAAATGACCAGACCAAAGTGCTATAATCAATGTAATGTCTTTAGGAAATATGCTTTTCTCCAACAGTGTGCTTCTTTGATGACTCATAGTGGCAGGACAGGTAACAAAGGAATGGATGTCTGAAGCCATGAATGGCTAGACAGACGCTGAAAACGACAGCCCTCCCGCCTTATCACCCGACCCGGCCCCTTGATTGTGGAAGAATTAGGGGCAAGCCTCTGAATCTCCCGCACCTGGATGCCAGGAAACCTATCATCGCCCAACCACTTTGTTGGGCCATTAACAGAGCCTTGAACTCTATCTTTGTCCAAATGAAAGCGCAAAGAAAATAATTTTTCATCTGAAGACTCATCTTAAGATCCCCAAATGGAAAGTAAGGGGAGCAGTAAACCTCTTAAACTCCAGTTTGGCAGCTCTAACACAGGGCATTAAGGTAAGAAGGTTATTTATGGCAGAAGGGGAAGAGAGAAGAATTCCAAAGCGAGAGATGGAAGGGCAAAGCGAGGATCTGGGTCCGGGTTGCACCGTCCCCTGCACCATTCAAACATGAAAAGAAATAATTTTAAATAGGAACCAGGTGCCACAAATTTCAAAGCAAAACCCTCACTTTTAACTCAGTCACCCAAATAATTCAGGTGGAGTGTACACGCCCTCCCTCCCTCTCCCCCCACACACAAAAAGTGGTTTCTACAAGAAGGTGGCAGTAGGACATTTTCTCTGGTGCTATCTGAAGGCTGCACCTTTCAGCTCACCCTGTGCTCTGCCTGACATCCGCGCCAGGGCCTCTCTCTACTACTTGGGACCAAGATGCCCCCCTGGGGCTCCCTCTGTGGAGGGTTTGACTTTCTGCCAGCCAGCCTGGAATTCAGGATCCACCTTCCAGACCGATTCCCATCCTGCTTCTCTTTTCTTTTCCTTCCCTCAGGTCTGAAGTAGAGAGTAGAGCAAGAAAAAAAGTTCTGTGCTCTCTTCCGCGGGGGTGAGCTTTGGTGGGATTATTTTGAGTTTCCGGGGCTCTCGCCTAGAATCAATCCCCTAGCAGGGTCGGGAAGGGCTCTTTTGCCTCTTTCCTGGGGCAGGAATCCTGATCCTTCTAATTCACAGCCAGGCCAGCGCTCCTGCTGAAGGGAGATCTGCCAGATCCCAACTGGGGGAAGCCTGACTGCTTCTGAGGCAAATGATGGCCATAATCATTTTCAAAGGTATCGTTTTCACCTGGGAAGGGACTTGAGGAAGCAACACAGCACTCCATGAATATTTATCAGGGAGCCAAGAAAGCTTTCTCTTTCCTGCTGTGGTGAAAAGGGGAGCTGAAAGCTGCATCACTGTAGGTAACCAAGTAACCCCAGATTGGGAGGAAGGCAAGCAGGGGTGCAAGGCAGGGGGCAGACAGTGAGAGGGAGGCAGCAGATTCCAGCTAGTTTGGCCCTCCCTGGAGGAGTGGTCATGGCAACCCTGTCCCTCAGACTCTGCCTTTGAGGAAGTTGGGGCCAGAAGAGTTGTTCTCTGTCAGCCAGGGTTGGTGTTGGGGGGAAGGTTGATGAGGGGATCTAAGCACACTCACAGGCCTTTGATACTGCCCCAACTTCAGACTTGCTTAGCTTCAAATAAATCTTCTCTTGTAATCCAGCGCCAGACATCTAGAGGTGGGAAACTGGCCACCATAACTTTCCCCAGCATGGTGAAGCTTCATTGCTTGGCAAGATAAGGGTTGTTCTAAAACACATGAGGAAAAATGGCTTCTTAGACTCTAGAGGCAGATTCGTGTGGTGTTGGATTATTCTAATCGCTCCAGAGGAGTGGGGTGGGGGTGTGGGGGGGAATTCTGGTGCTGAGAAGCTGGGACTCCAAGGTCCAAATCCCACTGACTGGGATCTCGGGACCAGTCCCTTCCCCAACCCAGTGGTTCCCAACCTTTTTTTTTTTTTAAGCATGTAATTCTTTTTGTAAAGGAGATCTTAGGAAGATCTTTATTATTAAAAAAAAAAAAAAAGACAAAACAGATCAAGGCCGGGGTGCTGCTGTTGAAGAGGATGGGGGACATGGAGTCCTGGGGCACCACTCCTTTCTCTCTTTTCCTTTGTATGTGTTGGGGGTACAATGACCCTAGGTGCGTCGGAGGGATCCTGGGGCTCTTCTGAATGCTTTGAAAGCCAACAGACTAGATGACCCCTAAGGTAATGTCCAATTTTTCAAATCTCATGCTTTAAAATGTCCTCCTTCTGATGTGCTCGTATTGATAACTGGCAGATCTGAGGGTGAGAGAGGAATGGGGGGAGAAAGGGAGGGAGAAAGCCACCCTGGTCAGTTTGGGTCTCACAGGACAGGAATCCCAGACTCCGACGTCTCAGTAGGGGTCCGTGTGCCTTGTCACTGTTTGTTTTGGACTTTCCTTCCCCTTGGGGCAACAGCAGGCCAATGAAGGTGCCTCATTTCCTCAGCAACAAGACGGGGTCCCGCATGTCCCCTCTGCCAGTGAGCAACCAGAGGAGGAGTGCCCTGTCTCGGTGTTGCCAGGGACAGGCTGACAGTAGGACCAAATTAGGAAGAGGACTGAGTGAGGGAGTCCTGGCCAAACTGCATCACCAATGCTCAGCCAGTGAAATCAGGGCAAGTGTGGGCGGTATGGGCTCCACCAGCGATGCAGGAGAAAGGATAATCAAGCGGGACATGGTTCTTTAATAAGTGTAAAACTAAACATCATCAAAATACTGCAACACAATCCCGGGGGCTGGAAGTGGTTAGTGTTGTGATTACAGAAAGGGCATCAGTATAGGATGTCATTGCTTGCAAAGATCCAAGAAAATGTCTAGCAACTCGTTTTTATAAACAAAGCCGTAGCACACTGGAGTTATTTCTGTTTCAAACATATAGTCCCACAGCCGTTATTTAGAACATGGGCGAGGGGATTGGAATGGTATCTAAATCTGGGACAGGACTCAAGATTGTATGTTACTCCTCAAAAGAGTAAAACATGAGACCCATTTTAAACAAATACGGGGCTTTTCGGCTCTGAAGCATTGTTAATCTTTTCGTTAAAAGGCACAGTCGTTAAGTTCCAAATTCTTCTTCCAAAGATCAGATCCAGATTTTCCAGCTAATGAAACAATGCAGTAATTTCTGCAAAAACTAAGAGAGACATAGACGAATATTGCAGAACAGATTATAGTTATGGACACCGGGTGGATTTGAGTGGGGTGCATGCAACACACACACACACACACACACACACACACACACACACAGAATGCACTTCTTACAAGGAAAATATTAGAAGCACAACTGGTGAATAAAGACAACATGAGTCAAATACCTTCTTCTAGAGCCCACTACTCCTGGCTGCTGAGACACAGCCGAGCGGTGTGTTGTGTGCCCGAGTGTGTCTGTGTGCACACACGTGTGCGCACAAGTTTCCTTTTCATTCCTGGTATCACTTGAGCAGCACAGTTGTGGCTGGTGACTGGGCCTCAGCATGCCCTTCTAGGATGCTGCTGTGAGGGAGAGCCTGTTGGGAACAGAAGGTTTCTTCTCTCTTCCCCTAGAGCTCCGACTAACTCATTGTGACTTTGGCTGGGCTTTGGCACAAGACACATGCTGACCAGTCGGAAATGTAGGCAGAACTTAAAATTGACGGGCGCCAGCCCATTGTTGGTGATCACGATTTCAGAGTGAAAATCTCGCAGACAAGAATAAGCTACATTTCCAGATGCATGCTCCCTCCGAATGAGTTCCCTGATGGTGGAAGGTGCGGAAAGAATATGAAGGTCAGGCCTGTGTTCTAAAAACTCCTGGCCTAGCTCTTTTTCTGCATTTCCTCTGCGGTATGTATGAACCCCAATGTAGAGGGAGGAGGAATGAAACATTACTCACAGAATCACGAGGGCAGAGGGAGAAGGAAAGCAGGCTGTGACCGCTAACATATACTCTTTGGCACCAGAAGTACTTTTTTGATGATGTTCTCAGCATTAGATATAGAAGTCCCCGGCTTTTTTGAACTGTGTCAGAGCCTTTCTCACACGCACTGAGGAAAACGATATTCTACCCAAAACCCTTGAGTATTTCCTGTGCCTTTGGGGCACAGTCCACAAGTGGAAGGAATGTGGAATTAAAGAGGGAAATTCACTTTATGATGACCTCTGCCAGAACCAAATGGTTCGTGAATAGTGTTTGATTGATGTAGCTCCTTCGTCAAGAGAACAGAGGGCCTCTGTAGACTACTCATCAGCGACCATTTATGCAACGTATCATAACTTCCTTGAGGCACATTTGTTTTGGGAGACCTAAGTAGGGAAAGGTGAGCTGTCCTGGGTTCAATGGTAAACTACTCATGAGAAGTAAGTATATATATATATTTTTGTAAATGGTACAATAGTGCTATAATGCTGATCTTAAACATTAAGATCTTGTCTGTTACTATTGAGAATCAGATGGAACCAAGAGGTATAAACAGGTGGACTGGTGTGCCATGAGAGAATCTTAACTAGTAGTTGTGCTAAGGCTCACAGGCATCCGTCATATCAGTGTGAAATCTAAGGAAAAATACTCTGTCCTCTGTAAATGCAGCCTCAAAATAGCTCCCCTACAAAACAAGAAATAAACAAAAAACTCCCGTGAGACACTTGGCTGGCTCAGTTGGTAGACCATGCCACTCTTGATCTTGGGGTAGTGAATTCAAGCCCCATGTTTGGGATAGAGTTTACTTAAGAACAAAACAACAAATAAACAAAATAGCTCCCCTAAGTCTACTATATCTCTCAACCAACTTTCTACTCCTTTCTCTATAGACATTTTGGTACTTACTGGGCAGAAGTGATGACTCCCCATCAAACTTCGTTATTACTCGATTTGGGTAATGTGAGGAAAGTTTAATATGGGGGCTGCTCACAAAAATGTTTGCAGATTGTAGGGCAACCACAAGAAATGGTGCAAATCTCAAGGCTTTAAGCAACTGAGTGAGCACCTCTTTCCTGAACAGGTAAGGGGAAGGAGTAGCTGCTGGAATCTGAAAGGAAATAATTGTGTGAAGAGTCTCTCAGGAGACAGGAGATGCAAAGTTTCAGTGGACAGACACAGTAAGCTATTGGATGATTCCAAGGAAGTCACCCAGGGAAAATGGAAGAAGTGGTGAGAATGAATACACTGACCTCACTCTCCTCCTTCTTTCTCATCTCCTGATGGTGTTCCCCCTGGCCAAACCCAATGGGAAGCCTGTGGTAAACCTAGACCAATGAAGGACTAGTCCTTATAGTTTAGCTTCCCAAGGCTATGGGCAGGGTAGAGAAGATGGAAGGTGAGTCTGGAGGGGCAAATTAGTGTCAACTAGTACATTTAGGCCTGAATTCAAAAGCATGTCTACTGATTAGCTATTGAACTTGAGCAGATTATTTATCTTAGCCTCTCTCTGAGGAGACAGTCACTTATATATCCTGCTCCAGAGTCCCAGTACTCATTCCAACTCCAATAAAAGGAGGTGTTAACGTTATGATTTTTCATAAAGAGGAAGACCTTACCATGGATTGAGCCCCACATTGAGCTCCATGCTGAATTGGAACTTGCTTCTCTCTCCCTTGCCCTCTGCCCACCCCCCACACATACTCAAGTGTGTGCATGTGTGTGTGCTCTCTCTCAAAACAAAAAAAGAAAAAAAAAGGGAAGACATTAAATGGCATTCATATTTACACTACTTACCAAAATATTTTAACTCCATTTATATTTTATATGATTATTTATTGTGACTACAAAATGTTTAGCAGCTTTATTGAGATATAATTGTCATACAATAAACTGAACGTACTTAAAGTACACAGTTTGTTATCATTGACCTATGTAGATACCCATGATACCATCCCTACATCAAGATAATAATCATATCTATTGCCCCTAAAAGTTTCTACATGCATCATTATAATCCCTCCTTCTGACTTTTCCCCATGCTCCCTTCACCACTTACAGATAAGCTTTCTATTACTTTATGTTAGCTTGGATTTACTGGACTTTTATATAAGAAGAGTCATATGTACTCTTTTAAAAATCTGATTTCTTTCAGCATAGTTATCCAGTAATTTATCCACGTAGCATGTATTGATATTTTATTCCGTTATATTGCTGAGTAGTATGCCATTGTATCACAGTTTGTTTATCCATTTGATTTTCTTCCAGGTGTTGAAGGACATTGTTTTTTTCCTATTTTTTTTTTACTGTAATGAAATGCATAGGGACATATGCTTTCATATCTCTTGGTTGAGCAAAATGGTTATGTCCTATGGGGACACTGCCTTTGGGGATACTGCCAAATTCTTTTCCAAATTGGTTGCACCATTTTACATTTCAATAGCAGTATGTTAGAATTCCAGTTCTATAATAGCAGTTCCTCAAAAAAGTAAAAATTGAAATACCATCTGATTTAGTAATTTGACTTCTGGATATATATTCAAAATAATAATATTCACTAATGTTTATTAGCAGCATTATTTGCAGTAGCCCAAAGGTGAAAACAACCCAAGCATCTGTCAGTGATTAAATGTATAAACAAAATATAGAATAACATACAATGGAATATTGTTCAGCCTTTAAAAAGAAGGGAATTCTGATACGTGTTACAGTATGAGTGACTCTTAAGCACATTATGATCAGTAAAATAAGCCAGTCACAAAAAGACAAATACTCTGATTGCACTTATATAAGGTATTTAGAGTTGTCAGATTCATAGAGGCACAAAGGAGATTAGTAGTTGCTAGAGTCTGGGAAGACAGAGGAATGAGGAGTTGTCTAATGGGTATGGAGTTGCAGTTCTGCAAGATGGAAAGTGTTGCAGAGACGGATGGTAGTGATGGTTACATTACAATGTGATATACTTAACACTACTGAACTGTACACTTAAAAATAGTTAAGATGGGGGGGCACCAGGGTGGCTCAGTTGGTTGGGCGACTGCCTTCGGCTTAGGTCATGATCCCGGAGACCCGGGATCGAGCCCCACATCGGGCTCCCTGCTCGGCGGGAAGCCTGCTTCTCCCTCTCTCACTCCCCCTGCTTGTGTTCCCTCTCTGGCTGTGTTTCTCTCTGTCAAATAAATAAAATCTTTTAAAAAAATAGTTAAGATGGTAAATTTTACGTTAGTATATTTTACCACAGTAAAAAATAAAATAGTATAAAAATATAAAATTTAAATTGAAAAAAATTGCAGGAAAAAATGACCAGGCATAGCTCTAGAAGGAACACCAAGCATTGCTGAAGCCAAGGACTTGGTCACTCACATAAATTGATGGCATTTGGTTTAAATCTTCAGATTTCAAATTACTTCAGGTTGCTGAACATAGTATACGTACCCCAAAGGTTATGTATACATACAAAGTATACATACAAAGGTTAAGGCTGTACCAAGAATACTAAGAGAAAAACAAAAATGTCAATCAGCAAGACTTTATGGGGTATTCGAATAAGTAACACAAAATAATAGTGTCCAAATGTCAATGACGATGAACTGATAGAGATAAACAAAACAAAACAAACCCCCCAAACAAAACAACTTTGACTCCTGTTCTTCCCTCTGTTTTACCAGGTCCTGTTCTTCTACCTGTCTTTATATGTTATTTGTATAGCCTCTACAATTAGTTCCCTCTTCTGGCTCTACTACAATTCAGTGGCAAGGACCTCACTTTGCACTGTACCATGCGCTCGCATGGTTGCATGTGCACAACACACACTTTTTATTTCTATTTCTGTTCTATTTGGGCAATTCCCCAAACATGACTAGTAGTTTCATGGTTTCTTTGAAAACACTGTTCCCTCCATCAGGAATTCTCTCCCCCAGCCTATCCATCTGATGATCCACATGGTCCTTCTACACTGAACTGAAACCTCTCCCCTTCTGTGCAGAGTATCTTCTGCTTATAAACTAATGTTGTATAAAAAGCTGTAACTCTGGAAAGTATTTACAGAATAGTTTTTGTAAGTATATAATTTTGAATCACTGTTGCATTTGTGGAAAGGAAAAGATATAGAGCACAATTTTTACATATTTAATAAAGTAGATGTTTACAAGATTCTTAGAAGAAAAAAAATTGCCATTTGAAATCGTTGCCCCTAAACAATGTATACAAATGTATGTACAGTGGAAAGGGTCATTTAAAAACCTGCTAATGGTTCACATACAACATGAGAATTAGTAGAATAAACTCTGTTAATGGATTAGAACTATTTTTTTAAATATTTTATTTGTTTATTTGAGAGAACGAGAGAGCACAAGCATAGAGAGGGATAGAGAGAGAAGCAGACTCCCTGCTGAGCAGGGAACCAGTCAGGGCTCCAACCCAGGACCCCGGGATCATGACCTGAGCTGAAGGCAGATGCTTAAGTGACTAAGCCACCAGGAGCGCCTAGAGCTATTTAAAGGAATAACGTTTGGATGTGAAAAAAAAAAAAACCAGATATGCATTCTAGAACAAAATGAAATGTACATGAAGAGAAATGGAAAATCAGAAGAGCCAAGTGCTAATGTAGAAAATATAAGACTACTTTGAATTCATTTTTAACGCGTCATATTCAGTATCATTCTTAGGAAATGTTTAATTTGGCTCACTGAATTTGGTCATAATACTAGCCTAGAGGAATAAAAAGTTCTCAATGGCCAGATTTGGAAGATGAGGTTAGGAAAATATAGCCTAATAAAGATACATGAAGTATTTTGTTGTTTTGTGTTCTCAATTTTTTTTTTAATTTATTCTTTCCACTGTGTCTTACCCCAGATTTAGCTGGTTTATTCCCAGGGTGTGACTATATTAGAGCACTCTTGCTTGGGTGTGGCTTTCTTTCTCTGGAAGAACTTCAAAAGTAGCAGGAATATGAGCCTGGGGTTGAATCTTTCTGTAACCATGACACCTTGGAACAAAAAGACTTACAACTTTAAGCAGCTACAACTTTTAGAAGAGTAAGAAGTAACCATTATTTAAGGAATGGTTAGCAAGAGGATTGATGCCAGTGTTTTGGGAATCCTGGTTGAGTCTTTAGGATACTGTTATTTAGAAGACAAGTATTATTAAAGCCTCCAGGCTTGGCCCCAAATAAAATTAGTAAGCAGCTATCATCAGTTGAACTACTATTAATTGCCAGACATTATATGTCTCTTGACTCATGTAGTTCTCCAAATTTCTATAAGGTAGATACGATTGCTCTGTTTTTGTAGGAAAGCAAATTAAGGCTCAAGAACTTAGGTGAGTTACTTCAACTATTGCAGTTAGATCATTTTTTTTAACTTATTTTAAAGATTTTATTTATTTATTTGACAAGAGAAACACAGCTAGAGAGGGAACACAAGCAGGGGGAGGGAGAGAGGGAGAAGCAGACTTCTCTCCATGCAGGGAGCCTGATGCAGGGCTCATTCCTGGGACTCTAGGATCATGACCTGAGCTGAAGGCACATGTTTAATGACTGAGCCATCTAGGCACCCCTCGGATGGATAATTTTAACCAAGGCTCTCTGGGTCTAGTGTTTTTCTATTTCACTGTGATGCTTCATCTTCCGTGTCTACTGGAGGTTCTATGAATTTGTGTATCTTTCTAAAGTGTGCATGGTGATTGAGATGTATAGTGGAGTTTGAAGACACTCAGTTAACTGAGATGGGAGGGTTTTAATGAATTACTACTGCCAGGAATACAGTACCGTATTTATATTTCAAAAGGCAAACATTTGATTGGCAGTGTTGAACACGAAGAGATATTCCTAGGGGATGCCCAAGGACCTTACGAGCAGTTCTCAAATTATACTAGAGAAGCAGATTAAGCTACATCTTTACTTTCTTTCCTGTTTGTTTGTTCCATTCTTCAGCTCTGGCTTCTCCATCTTTCAATCCATTATCAACTTGCTAAGCTTCGTGTAGGTATTGCTTCAAAACAAAGTATCTTAGTTCCTAAAAATTCTCTCAATTTTTAACTTATAAGAAGCATTAAAGTCATAGAGGATTTTTTTAGACTATATTTCTGAAAGAGTGTAGTTTAAAATTTTCATGCTTGGAGCTCAGAAAATCCAGCAGTTTAGGGGCCCCTGGGTGACTCAACCAGTTCAATGTCGCATTCTTGATTTGAGCTCAGGCCATGATCTCTGGGTCCTGGGATTTAGCCCTAAATCAGGCTCCCTGCTCAGTGGAGCGTCTACTTTAGGATTCTCTCTCCCTCTGCCCCTCCTGTCCCCCCACTTCCTCTAAAATAGATAAATAAATCTTTAGGGGTGCCTGGGTGGCTCAGTTGGTTAAGCAACTGCCTTCAGCTCAGATCATGATCCCGGAGACCCAGGATCGAGCCCCGCATCAGGCTCCCTGCTTAACGGGAAGCCTGCTTCTCCCCCTTTCACTCCCCCTGCTTCTGTTCCCTCTCTAGCTGTGTTTCTCTATATCAAATAAATAAAATCTTTAAAATAAATAAATAAATCTTTAAAAATAATTTAAAAAATTAAAGTCCAGCGATTCGTGTCTAGGAATGTCTTCTAACAAATGTGTAGATAGGAGGTAGGTCTGTTTGGGCAGTGGGAATTCTCCATCTTTTCTTCAGGTCAGGGAAATGATAATTTATTATTCATCATCACTTACTATTATTTTGCATTATTTCTTTCCTCCCATTTTCTTATTTCACTCTTTTTGGAGCATCCTTTAGATGGATATAGAATCTCTGGCACTATTATATTATCTTTTTTTGGGGGGGGTCCAGTTTCATTGAGATACAGTTGACATATAACATTGTATTAATTTAAGATGTACAGCATAACGATGTGATATGTGTATATATTTCAAAATTATTATCACAAAAAGATTAGTTAAAACACATCACCTCATTGAAACACTTGTGCTCTGAAAACTCTAAAACATTAATGAAAGAAATTTAAGACAACACAAAGAAATGGGAAAACATTCCATGTCATGGATTGAAAGAACAAATATTGTTAAAATGTCTATACTACTCAAAGCAATCTACATATTTAATGCAATCCCTATGAAAATACCAATAACATGGGGCGCCTGGGTGGCTCAGTTGGTTAAGCGACTGCCTTCAGCTCAGGTCATGATCCTGGAGACCCGGGATCGAGCCCCACATCGGGCTGCCTGCCGACGGGAGGCCTGCTTCTCCCTCTCACTCCCCCTGCTTGTGTTCCCTCTCTGGCTGTGTTTCTCTCTGTCAAATAAATAAAAATCTTTAAAAAAAATTTTTAGGAAAATACCAATAACATTTTTTGCAGGACTAGAGCAATCCTAAAATCTGTACAGAACTACAAAAGACCCTAAATGGCAATCTTGAAAAAAGAAAATCAAAGCTGGAGGTATCACGATTCTAGACTTCAAATTATATTGCAAAGCTGTAGTAATCAAGTATGAAACTGGCACAAAAATAAGCATATAGATCAATGGAATAGAATAGAAAATCCAGAAATAAATCCATAATTATATGGTCAATTAATCTCTGACAAAGCGGGAAAGAATGGGAAAAGGATGATCTTTTCAACAAATGGTCTTGGGAAAACTAGACAGCAATGTGCAAAAGAATAAAACAGGACCATTTACTTTTACCATACACTATAAATAAACTCAAAGTGGATTAAAGACCTAAATGTGAGTCCTAAAACTGTAAGTCTTTGAAGAAAGAACAAGTAGTAATTTCTCTGACATTGGCTATAGCAACTTTTTTTTAGATAGGTCTTCCAAGGCAAGGGAAACAAAAGCAAAAATAAATTATTGGGACTACATCAAAATAAAAAATGTCTGCACAGGGAAGTAAACAATCAACAAAACTAAAAGAGAACTTATGGAATTGGAGAAGATATTTCCAAATGACCTACCTATCTGATAAAGGGTTAGTATCCAAAATATATAAAGAACTTGTAAAACTCAACACTCAAAAAATGAATAATCCGATTAAAAAATGGGCAGAAAACACAAATAGACATTTTTCCAAAGCAAATATAAAAATGGCCAACACATACATGAAAAATGCTCACCATCACTCATCAGCAGGCAAATCAAAACTACAGTGAGATATCACCTCACACCTGTCAGAACAGCTAAAATCAACAACACAAGAAACAATAGGTTCTGGCAAGTATATGGTGAAAGGGGAACTCTCATGTGCTATTGGTGGGAATGCAAGCTGGTGCAGTCACTATGGAAAACAGTATGGACGTTCCTCAAGAAGTTAAAAATAGAATTACCTTATGATCCAGCAATCATACTTCTAGGTATTTACCCAAGGAATACAAAAATACTAATTCAAAGGGATACATGTACCTTGATGTTTATAGCAGCATTTTACAATAGTCAAATTCTGGAAACAGTCAAAGTGTCCGTTGATTGATGAATGAGTAAAAAAGATGTGAGATACATATGTAATATATATGTATATGTGTGTGTGTGTGTGTGTGTGTGTGTGTGTGTATGGACTATCATTCAACCACATAAAAGAATGAAA
>PITA01010478.1:26826-62593 GCA_004023965.1 Spilogale gracilis
GGGACGCCTGGGTGGCTCAGTTGGTTAAGCGACTGCCTTCGGCTCAGGTCATGATCCCGGAGACCCGGGATCGAGTCCCACATCGGGCTCCCTGCTCGGCGGGAAGCCTGCTTCTCCCTCTCTCACTCCCCCTGCTTGTGTTCCCTCTCTCGCTGTGTTTCTCGCTGTCAAATAAATAAAATCTTTAAAAAAAAAAAAAGAATGAAATCTTCCCATTTGCAATGACATAGAGCCAAAGAGTATTACACTAAGTGAAATAAGTCAGTCAGAGAAAAACAAGTACCATATGACTTCACTCATATGTGGAATTTAAGAAATGAAACAGATGAACATGAGGGAGGAAAATAGGAGAAGAGCCAAACCAGAATACAGACTCTTAACTATAGAGAACAAATCGATGATTGCTGGAGGGAAGGTGTGTGTGTGGGGGGGGGTATGGGTTAAATGGGTGATGGGGATTAAGGAGGGCACTTGTGATGAGCACTGGGTGTTAAATGTAAGTGATGAATCACTAAATTCTCCTCCTGAAACTAATATTAAACTCTATGTTAACTAAATGGAATTTAAGAATTTGAAGCAAAATAAAAAACAAAGAAGATGCAGTGCTTATATATATATGTGTGTGTGTATATATATAATATTCATATATATTCATGAATACTATTCAGCCATAAAAAAGAATGAGAGAATGGAATCTTGCCATTTGCTACAATATGGATGGAGCTAGAGAGTATAATGCTAAGCAAAATAAGTCAGTCAGAGGGGCAGGTGGCTGACTCAGTTGGCAGAGGGCTTGTGAGTTCTAGCCACATGTGTGGTAGAGTATACTTAAGTAAAAAGAAGTAAGTAAGATGAAATACAAATACCATATGATTTCACTCATAGGTGGAATTTAAGAAAGGAAACAAATGAGCAAGGAAAAAAGAAGAAATGAGCCAAGAAACAGACTTAACTCTAGAGAACAAACTGATGCTTACCAGAGGGGAGTTGGGTAGGGGGATGGGTGAATTAGGTGATAGGGATTAAAGAGTACGCTTATCTTGATGAGCACTGAGTAAGGTATAGAATTGTTGAATCATTATATTGTACGCCTGAAACTAATCTAGCTCTGTATATTAACAGTACTGGAATTAAAATTTAAAAATTAATAAAAAATACAACATCTCATAGAGTTATAAATATTTTTCTTGTGATAGGAACTTTCAAGGGACACCTGGGTGACTCAGTCAGTGAGGTGTCTGCCTTTGGCTCAGGTCATCATCCAAAGGTCCTGGGATTGATACTGATGTCAGACTCCCTGTCTGCTTCTCCCTCTGCCTACTGCTCTCCCTGCTTGTATTCTCTCACTCTCTCTCTGTCAAATAAATAAATAAAATCTTCAAAAAAAAAAAAAAAAGAACTTTTACAATCAACTCTCTTAAGAAGTTTTAAATATACAATACAGTATTGTTAACTATAGTTACCATGCTATGTATTACATCCCCAGAAATTATTTATCTCATAACTGGAAGCTTGTACCTTAGACCACATTTACCCATTCCTCCCATCCCCACCTCTGGCAACCACCAATCGATTCTCTGTTTCTATGGATTTGGGTTGTTGTTGTTATTGTTGTTGTTGTTTAAGATTCCACATAAGTGACATCACAGTATTTGTCTTTCATTCATCTAATTTATTTTGCTTAGCATAATGCCCTCAAGGTCCATGTATGTTCTCAGAAATAGCAAGATTTTCTTCTTTTTCATGGCTGAACAATATTCCATTGTATGATGTGTATCACATTTTCTTTATCCATTTATCCGTTGATGACACTTAGGTTGTTTCCATGTCTTGGCTGTTAAAAATAATGCTGCAATGAACATTGGGCTACAAAGATCTCTTCAATATAGTGATTCCATTTCCTTCAGATACATACCCAGAAATGGAATTGCTGGATCATATGATAGTTTTATTTTTAATTTTTTGAGGAACATCCAGAGTTTTCCATAGTATACCAATTTATATTCCCACTAACAGTGCCTGAAGGTTCCCTTTTCTCTATATCCATGCCAACTCTTACCTGTTGTCTTTTTAATAACAGCGATTCTAGCAGGTGTAAGGTAATTTTTCATTGTGGTTTTAATTCAAATTTCCCTGATGATTAGTGATGTTGAGGACGTTTTCATGTACCTGCTCACCATCTTATATCTTCTTTAGAAAAACATTTATTCAGTTCTTCTGCCAAATTCTGATTGGATCTTTTTTTTTTTTTTTTTTTGCTATTGAGTTGTACAAGTTCTTTATACATTTTTAATATTAACTCATCAGAAATATTTCCTCCCATTCTGTAGTTTGCTTTTTCATTTTGTTGATGGTTTCTTTTGCTGTGTGGAAGCTCTTTAGTTTTGATATAGTCCCACTTTTTCATTTTTGCTCTTGTGGCCTTTGCTTTTGGTGTCAAATCCAAAACATTATTGCTAACATCAATGTCAAAGAAATTTATTTTCTTCTATGTTTCCCTCTATGTTTTCCAATAGGAATTTTATAGCTTCAGGTCTTATGTTCAAGTCTTTAATCCATCTTGAGTTGGATTTTGTATATGGCATAAGGGTCCAGTTTCATTTTTTTGCATATCTGTGTTTAGTTTTCCCAATACCATTTATTGAAGAGACTTTTTTCCTCCATGGTATATTCTTGGCTCCTTTGTCACAAATTAATTGGCCAGTATGCATGGGTTTATTTCTGGGTTCTCTGGTCTGTTCTATTGAGCCATGTGTCTCTTTTTATTCCAGTACCCTACGATTTTGATTACTATGCCTTTATAATATAGTTTGAAATCAGGAAATGTGGTACTTCCAACTTTGTTCTTTTTTCTCAAGGTTGCTTTTGCTATTTTGGGTCTTTTGTGGCTCCATACAAATTTTAGGATGGTTTGTTCTATTTCTGGCAAAAATGCCATTGGAATTTTGATAGGGATTGCATTGACTTTCAGATCATTTGGGGTAGTATGGACATTTTAATAAAATAAATTATTCTAATCCATGAGCAAAGAATATCTTTCCATTTATTTGTGCCTTCTTCAAATACTTTCATCAGTATCTTACAGTTTCCAGTGTAAAGATCTTTCACCTTCTGGACTGAATTTATTCCTAGGTATTTTATTCTTTTTGATGCAATTGTGAATGGAGTGATTTTCTTAATCTCTCTTTCTGAAAGTTTATTGTTAGTGTATAGAAATACAACTAATTTTTGTATATTGATTTTATATATAGTGACTTTATTGAATCCAGTAATTCAAACATTTTTAGTGGCATTTTTTTTTTTTTTAAAGATGTTATTTATTTGACAGTGAGAAACACAGCCAGAGAGGGAACACAAGCAGGGGGAGTGAGCGAGGGAGAAGCAGGCTTCCCGCCGAGCAGGGAGCCCGATGTGGGGCTCGATCCTGGGTCTCCAGGCTCATGACCTGAGCCGAAGGCAGTTGCTTAACCAACTGAGCCACCCAGGCGCCCCTTTTAGTGGCATTTTAATAATTTTTTTGTATATAGTACCTTATCATATTGTCTGCAATAAAGACTCTGCAACATATCTTGTATGCAAATAGAGACATTTTTACTTCTTCCTTTTTGATTTGGATGCCTTTTATTTCTTTTTATTGCCTAATTGTTCCACCTAGGGCTTTCAGTACTGTGTTGAATAAAAGTGGTGAGATTGGGTGCCCTTGTCTTTTTTCTGACCTTATAGGAAATTCTTTCAGTTTTTCCGTTTTTCACTGTTGAGTATGATGTTAGCTGAGGGCTTGTCATATATAGTCTTTATTATGTTGCGATATATTTCCTCGAGAGCCACTTTGAGAGTTTTTATCATGAATAGATTTGAATTTTGTCAAATGCTTTTTCTTTATCTACTATTAATGATCTACTATTAAATTAATGATCTGTTATCTACTATTAGATGATCATATAATTTTTGTCTTTTATTTTGTCAATGGGAGGTGGCACACTGATTGATTTGTGGATGTTGAACCATCCGTGCATACCTGGAATGAACTCTACTTGATCATAGAGTTGTCTGATGCTTTTAATGTATTGTTGAATTGGTTTGTTAGTATTTTGTTGAAAATTTTTGTATCTATGTTCATCAGAGATATTGGCCTATAATTTTCTTTTCTTACGCTGTCCTTATCCAGTTTTGATGTCAGGAGAATGCTATACTCAGAAAGTATTTTTGAAGTGTTACATCTTCTGTTTTTTGGAAGAGTTTGAAAAGGATTAGTATTAATTAGCATTAATTCTTCCTTAAATGTTTGGTAGAATTCACAAGTGAAGCCATCTGTTCCTGGACTTTCATTTTTGGGGAGGTTTTTCATTACTGATTTAATCTCCTTATTAATAATTGTTCTGTTCAGATTTTCTATTTCTTCATATGAATTTGTCCATTTCTTCCAGGTTTCCAATTTGTTGGCTTATAACTATTAATAATAGTCTATTATACTATTTGTATAGTAGTCTACACAAATCCTTTGTATTTCTGTTGTATCAGTTATAATGTTTCTTCTTTTTTTTCCAGTTGTGATGTTTCTTCTTTCATTTCCAATTTCATGTGAGTCATCTTGCTTTTTTTTTCTGATAAGTTTACCTAAAGTCTTGTTTATTTTGTCTTTCAACAATACAGCTTTTAATTTCATTCTTTTCTGTTATCTTTTTGTCTCTTTTTTATTTATTTCCCTCTGATCTTTGTTATTTCTTTCCTTTGACTAACTTTGGGCTTGGTTTGTTCTTTTTCAAGTTCCTTGAGGTAAAAAGTTAGGTTGTTCATTTGACCTTTTCTTTTTCTTTAATGTAGGTGTTTACTGCTTCAATTGCTTTGCTCCCACAATTATGATACTTTTCGTGGCAAAATGCATTTTACAGATATAATTAAGGTTTCTATTCCGTTAGTCCTAAAAGGGAGATTATTTGAGTAGGACTAATTTAATCATATAAACCCTTTAAAAATAGAAGGGTTTTCTAGACAGAAAGTGTTTTCAAGTGACAGAAGAAGTCAAAGAGATTCACAATGTGAAAAGGACCCTATATATCATTGTTGCTTTATCTCCTTTCAGGGTTTTATTTATTTTTTTGACAGAGAGCGAGCAAGTGTGCATGTACAAGCAGGGGGAACAGCGTGCAGAGGGAGAAGCAGGCTCGCTGCTGAGCAGGGAGCCCAATGCAGAACTCCATCCGAAGACTCTGGGATGATGACCTGAGCTGAAGGCAGATGCTTAACCAACTGACCCACCCAGGCAAACTACCACTGTTGCTTTAAAGATTGAGCGACCCACAGGAGAAAGATCTAGGGGAGCTGACAGGACTCTCTCCCTAACAGCAAGAAAATAGGGACCAGGAAAGAAGTAGATTCTGCTAACAACCTGGGTGAACTTGGAGGGAAATTCCTTGCTCATCTCCTAGTTAACACCTTGATTCTGGCCTGTGAGACCCTGAGCAGAGAACCCAGATGAGCCATGCTGGACCTGTGACCTGCATAACTATGAGCTAATGGGTACTGTTTAAGACACTGAATCTGAAGAATTTGTTATGCAGCATAGAAAACTGATACATGGTCTATATTATTAACCCTGGAGATTACAAAGGCCTCTCCTTCCTTAAGACTCCATAGGAAGTGTTCCTCACCTCAACTTGTTCACTGTCCTTTGAGTTTCTTGTGGCTTTCTGGTTTCCAACTTCATTGGCCTTTTTCCAGTTGTTTATGTACTTCTTTCCTTCTGCTGATATATGTGCTGCCCCCTCTGTCTGGAAAGTTCTACCAATCCACTCTCTTCTTCTAGCCAAGTCCTTTTCGTCCTTCAGAATGGAGTGACAACACCACTTCCCAGAAAGAACCCTTCTCTGATGCCTCCCACTCGGCCAGGTGCTGTCACATGACTCTCTATTTTGCTCTCTTAGCTCTTCTACCATTTGTAAATATATTTAATTGGTTTCCTTTAATAAATGTCTCAGTCAGTCTCCCTTCTGCTTTCAATGATAGTGTCCTGTTCACAACAATCAAAACAACTTTCTCAATTTTTATTTTTATATTTATTCATTTGTTTTCTTCTATATTATAGATCTTCTCAACTTAGACTCTAAGTTTCTTGAGGACAGGCACCAAGTGCACATGCTCACCATTACTTCCTCAGTATTTATAACTCAATACCAGCCATGGGCTGGTATTGAAGAACCCATTTTAATCACTGAATAAAGAAACTGAGAAGCATTCAATTTCCACTCTGCTAATCTTAATCTCTCTTTTCTCTCTGTCTCTGTCTGTCTTTATTCTCTTTCTCTCTCTCTCTCTCTCTCTCTCTCTCTCTCTCTCACACACACACATACACACACACACGCACACACACACACACAGCTACATACACTACACACTGTGGGCAGCTCTATTATGGGACCAGGTATGGTTTCATTTGTGCATTAACTCTTTTCTTTGCATTGTTTTTCTGCCAATTAAGAAAAAATTTTTTAATGATGGCTACAAGTGGTTAAAATAATAAGACAACTTACTGGATTACTACATGAAGTATCTGAGTCACACTCACTTTATTTCAACCTTTTAGCCTTTTAAAAAACCATTAGGTTAGCTTTTAAAGCATTTAGAAAAGAGATCTCAATTGTGACATGGGGGAAATCTAAAGAAGATGAACTGGAAACTACAAGCATTGAGTTTGAACTTTAGCTGAGCTGGAACTATTATTAGCCTCTCAGGGTCTATTTGTCAAATTAGAATTTGAGACTAGATGTATACGAGGTTCATTTTAAAATCTAATTTTCTGAAATTGTGCACCCATGACTGCTTAACTTGGCAATAGTATTTTGAAGGTATTATTTCGTGGAAGTAACTTGTATATGACTTAAAAACAATCTATAAGACTAATAACTTTTATAGATATACCTCACTTAATAGTAAGGAATGAATGAGTTCCAACAATATGGGCATTAAGGTGAATTTTTACTAAGTAACTCTGCTTTTCATTCTCTACTAGCCAATATAGATAGGACTCACTAGAAATAGTATCCCAAGTAATATTAATGCTAATACTAAAATACTGATAAATTCAAAGTATACAGAAATAAAAATAAGACAATACAATGAAAAGATACCAATAGAATCTTTACATAAATAGTCATGCTTAGAGAATGTCTCAGATTACCCTACCTCAGATTACCTTACCACATAATACTTTAACCAAACCAATTCTTCACATTTTCCCATAACATACATTTTTTCCGTGTATTTTGCTCAGCTTTATCTAGTAATCCTGACACAACTGGAGACTCTATTTATTCAGTCATGTATTGACAGGCATTTTATTGAGGTTCCACTGTTTTTTGCCAAGCAGGAGAAGACAGGAGCACATCAGAAGGAACTGCTTACTTTTAAAGTCATCATACTGACCTTTTTTACAAATGTATTCTGAGACTTGTTGCTTCCCCTAAGCTATGTCTGACAGTCACCAAGAAATATATAAATTTATAATTATTGTTGTATTTCCAGCATTAGCCCCACTTATGAAGTTTGTAAGAGGGACTGTAGGGATTCTGAGAGAGAAACCCTCAAGGTCCATGGAGTAGGGGAGAGAGTCAGGGAGTGGATTCTGTTAGCAGCATATGCCTCGCTGCTGGACATGTAGACATTGCCTATATCCTGGGCTGTCATAGTCCTGATAGAGGGGGAGGAACAGTCGGAGATGGAAGAGTGAAAAGAAAGCATGTTCAGAGCCTTGATACAGTAGGAGGATTTGGCTGATTGAAAGGAATGAGTCTGATGTGGAGACTTAGGGGTGGAAATGAGGGGGAAATAAAGGACACCCAGCATACATTTCTCCATTCCTCTGTCCCTAAATAAATAGAGTCCCTACATTTGAGTATTTGCATTCTAAATGGTAATCTGAAAAAAATGTTCTGAGGTGTGCATATGTGTGTGAATATAAGTATAAAAGTGAATATATAGGGGCACCTGGATGGCTCAGCCAATAAGTGTCTGCCTTCTGCTCGGGTCATGATCCCAGGGTCCTGGGATTGGGCTCCCTGCTCGGCGGGAGGCCTGCTTCTCCCTCTCTCACTCCCCCTGCTTGTGTTCCCTCTCTCGCTGTCTCTCTTTCTCTCTGTGTCAAATAAATAAATAAAATCCTTTAAAAAAATGCCTCTTGGGGCACCTGGGTGGCTCAGTTGGTTGAGCGGTCATGATCCCAGACACCTGGGATCGAGTCCCACATCGGGCTCACTGCTCAGCGGGAAGCCTGCTTCTCCCTCTCTCACTCCCCCTGCTTGTGTTCCCTCTCTGGCTGTGTTTCTCTCTGTCAAATAAATAAAAAAATCTTTTAAAAAAATGCCTCTCCAAAAATTAAAAAATAAAAATAAAAGCAAATATATATGACAAGGGATTCTTTCAAGGAATTGCAAAGTGCAGACTACAGGCAGATTGCAGGCTGTTTTAATTTTCTAGAAGACAGCTTACTTAAGCTCGCTTTTAATTCAGTGGGTACTATTTCTTTGTTGTTGCTATGCCTCGACTGATTTTAGAGGAAACATTAATTTATTTATATTCAATTATATGAAACCTGTTAAGTTTATTGCATCCTTTCTATATTTAAACCAAACTCCTTTCTTAAACAGGGTAGGATTTTTTTTGAAAGCCTTAAACTTGTACTTAGCCTCTAAGAATTAATGATCTCAAGTTACATGGAGAAAAATGTAATTTTAAGAAGTTCAGAATGTTTCAAGTCTTTGTAACAAATCAGTAGAGGAAGTGGTGTTCTAGCGCATATGAGACATAGAAAATAATGTGAAATGGCTTAATTTTGAATTGGAACAGTCACTGGGGTATATATTCTACAAGGGAGTAAGTCCCTATCAGTGTTCACTGTGGTGGACTGAACTGAGAAATTATGGTTAACATTTGTTCCCTCTAAAGATATATTAAGGAGGTGTGATTTTGTTGATTTGACATATTTCCGTCCATATTATAGTTGTTATTATATATATTAAGGAGGTGTGATTTTGTTGATTTGACATATTTTCAGTCCATATTATAGTTGTTATTTAGTATATCCTATTTATCCTATTAATTCTAATATTACTCTTTTTCCTTTTTTTTTTTTTTTTAAGATTTTATTTATTTATTTGACAGAGAGAAACACAGCCAGAGAGGGAACACAAGCAGAGGGGCTAGAGAGAGGGAGAAGCAGGCTTCCCGCTGAAGCAGGAAGCCTGATGTGGGGCTCGATCCTGGTTCTCCGGGATCATGACCTGAGCCAAAGGCAGTCACTCAACCAACTGAGCCACCCAGGCGCCCCTGCTTTTTCCTTTTTTTTTTTATTAAAGATTTTTATTTATTTGACAGTGAGAAACACAGCAAGAGAGGGAACACAAGCAGGGAGAGTGAGAGAGGGAGAAGCAGGCTTCCCGCTGAGCAGGGAGCCAGATGTGGGGCTCGATCCCAGGTCTCTGGGATGATGACCTGAGCCGAAGGCAGTCGTTTAACCAACTGAGCCACCCAGGCGTCCCTGCTTTTTCCTTTTTAAATAGAGGTAGATCTACAGTCAAAGTAATATATGCATACTATTAAATTTTTTCAGAGTATTGAAAAATAAGAGGAAGGCAGCACTGGGGGGAATCCTATGGACTTCTTACATTTTGTTCAACCCAGCCAGCTTGTCACATCTGCAATTTCATAAAGGTAGCAGTAAAGTCTAAAAGGGGTTATGATTTGCATCGTCCGTGAACCACTTATTGTGAGAAGCACTCCTTCAAGGAATTGCAGATTGCAGGCTACAACTAGACTCCGTTCTGTTTTCGTTTTCTACTTGACAACTGTTGTGGCTGATCTTTTTTTAGTGTCTGTTATTTTCCTCCTTGTTCCTACCCACCTATTGATTTCAGAGGAATGGTCTTCTGGACATTTGAACAAATGCGAAAAAATGTTTGTAAAGTAAAATGCTATAACATACTAGGATGCAGGGACAATCTGTAAGAAACCCTTATGACTTACCTCACTTGGTGGCCATGATTTGATTCACGGAGCTGTTTAACCTGGCATGCAGAGGTCTGAAGTCTGCTGGAAGAGAAAAGTCTAGCACTCCTGCAGATTCCAAGTCATTCTCAGAGATGCCTCTCTGGCTATTTGGTGTATGGTGGGTCTCCATGGAAAGCCCATGTGTAAATTTCTCTGTATTAGCTGATTCTGTGCCTTAGGAGTGAAGCTGTTATAAACCAAGCTAAGTTATTATTCTTATACATAAACAAAAATTTTTTTTCAGATTTTGCTTTCCTTTTATGTTGGTTTGGCAATAAACCCCAAATTCAGTAATTAACACACAACATTAATAAACCCCATGGCTAATTTCCCTTCAAATTCAAAGACATACCAAGAAGAAAATGAGCTTTGGATTTTGTCATGTCTGTATTCCCAAAGTAGCTGAACTACAGATTTATAAATTGTCTTTTGGAAATACTTGACTCTAAGCTAGGAATTTGGTTGGCTAAATTCTGTCCCAAAGCCTTTTTTTTTTTTTTAAACAAAGAGTAATAATGAAAGTGCTGACAACAGTGTAATTTACAAGAGTGGCGTTGGGGGCTTTTCAAGCTACAAGATCTCTGGGAATGAGGAATCCTGGGTTCTTTCTTCATCCCTTTTGTAACCTTGGGCAATTCACATGACCTTCTCTGGGGCTTTGAGTCTCCGTGTGTGCCCCCTGAAAGAGAGATGCGGCTTTAACCTAACCAGAAGGAAGGTGCTCTGAAGGCATAGCTTCTTCAGGACTCTCTGGTTTTATTTTTCATGAAGATTATTAACATTTGGCAAAGAGTCATTACTTGACAATTTATTATCCTGTTCAAATCCAGGTAGGTTAAAAGTTTAAACATTTTATACCAAAAGTCAAGTCTCCTGTGCTTTCCAGAAACCCCAGATACCACATGGTTTAAAAAAAAAGAAAAAAAAAAAGGATCATGAATTTCATTCGAAAAGCCTCTTTTCTGGCACATAGACTCTGCATTATAATGAAATATTCAATTGAAACGTCTGCTCTGGCACGGTGAACGGAGAAAAGTCTTGTGTTTGTATACTCTGTGAAGTTGAACAACAATTTCCAACATATGTTAGGAGAGGCTGCCCTCTTTGGAGATGGGAAAATGGATAGCTCCAGAGGGAAAAGAAAACGGAGCGCTGAAAAGTTTCTGTTAATCTTTTACTGGTGAAACAGAGCTGGGAACAGAGCAGCCTGCTGGCTGTGGGGAAGGCTGGAGCAGAAGACCCAGCCCACAGGAAATGAATGCTGTCCTCCTCAGTGAGGCTACTTAAGCGGAGAGAAAACATTTACAGTACTTGTAATTACGATGGTTTTCGGCACCTAAATTGTCATAAATCACATTTATAAAAGCCATCTTCGCACCAGTCAAATTTTGAAAGCTGCAAAATATATTCAGCTGGTGGGTAGTTTGAAATGGTGGTACATATGTTTGGAATAAATACATGTTATAATTATGGTTTTTAATACTGGGAGGTTTCTTATGAGGATTTATCCTCACATACTGATGATAATGGAGTACATTGTGAACATAATAAAGTATTGATGGGTGGTAGTTGTTCCGGCATTTCTACGAAATACTGCTTGCAACTCTAAGGGGTATGTTCCTATGTAAATCCCCATACATCAAGATAAAAATATACTTCTCAATGTATTTCCTGGAGCAAACTACCCAGAGAGAAAATACCTGCATTTTCACAACCAATTCATGGATCTTAAAACATAATTATGTCTTATTGCATTGTTGATCCCAGAGCAGTATTTGAATTAAAAAGGAGTGCCAGTAGAATTCGTAGAAAGGAAAAGAGCTCTATTTTATAGCCAAGAGCATGGTGGAGTGAAATCTAGTTTTAATAAAGACTAGTATCATAATAAGCAAATGAGTCTAACTGGTAATTAGAGTTTTTATTACATACGTATTACCTAACACCAAAGCTAGTCCTACCGAACAGAAAACGAGAGGGGAGAGATGATAATGGATTATATCGCTTGGCAGGGTCAAGGAGAAATCTGAATGAACCAGTTACACAGTTCTGAGACAAAATAGACAACTATTTTCTCGGCTGTGAGGACCTGGTCGAAGATCTCTCTCTATAATAATCTTTCATTTAATTATTCAGTCATAAGCGCCTCCTACGTGTTAGCCACTAACCTAGCTCCTGGCACCAGAAATGTGAATAAGTTGGCATCTAGCCTTTGAGGAGTTCCTGCTTTTGAGAGAAATAAAGCCATAAAAAAATAATTGTAACAGCGTATTTTGTGTGTATTTTCGTAGGGGTGCGAATATGGTATCTGTCTTCACATGCATTTCCACTGTAAACACTGGAGCAGATAGCACATACCAGGGGCTTGTCCCTGCCGGGGACTGGTCAGAGACAACAGTGGCCTCAGGTAAGGAACTTGTTTAAAATTCAGCTCGGGTCACCAGATTCAGATTGATGTCCTTATAGCTTCTGGTCTCACTTCATTTCCACAAGCATTTAAAAAATGTGGATCTCTTCTTACTGCTAAGGCCTGTATTCTACAGGGTTCCTTTCCTGCCTTGAGAGTTTGTGTCCTGGACAAGTAAATGTGATCAGACTGCTGAGTTAAGAGCCTGCTTGGGAGACGCAGGGCGTCATCACAATGAACTATGCAGTAATAGGGTATAATATCGGGATCTTGCTCTCCGAGTAAATATGTTTCTACCTCCATATCCCTACCATGTCAGAAAATGCTATTTTAAAGGTTTCATTCCATTTTTCACTTCTGCTTTGCTGTAAATCAGTTTCCCCCTTAGTGAGCTTGAACTTCAGGTTTTTCTTTTGAGCAGATTTGGACTGGGAATACAGGGAAAAGGGAAGAAGGAAGAAGGGAACGATGCACAAAGGGGAACCTGAGAGGGGACACTGGAGGTGTCTGCAGGTTCTGGAGGCAAGCCCCACCTTTCTGGTTGGCCCGAAGGAGGCTTGTGGGTGGATGTGGGCTCTGTTCAGGTCTCGGGGCTCAAGGCATGCTGTGCTATTGATGGCAATACCCTCTGTTTAGGGTACTGGAAATCTTCTTTGGTTTTTGAGCAAAGTTACAAAAGTGTGTTTTGCAGTTGCACATCTCTTGAACAACCATTAAAAGGTATCCAAGAATCAGTTTTGCCAGACTGTGTGCTAGACCTGGAAATAAATGGTGAGCAAATCAGAGTGTGCTCCCATGAAGTTCATGACCTCGTGGAGGAGTCAGGGGTTAAGTACTCTGAAGGAAGGGAACACAACGTAGCAGCCAGGAAACGGAGCGTGCAGAACTCTCGAGATGGGGAGCCCCACTGACTGATGGCTCGGTTCTGCCCTTCTGGATATGTCTCACGTTAGTCCGAAACCTACACTTCCCAGGGGCCACCGCTCTCAGTGAATGAGTACAGTAGGTGCTAAGGCAAACCCACTCCTGCAACATACTTTACCCTTTCAACCCACAGTAACCCAGAGTGGAATGGTGGTGGCCAGGAGCTAGGGGTGAGACGTGGAAAAAGTTTGCTCAAGGGTGTAAACCTCCAATTGTAAGATGAATAAGTTCTAGCAACTTCTTGTATAGCACGGTGACTAGAGTTAACAAGAGGGTATTGTATGCTTGAAAGTCGCTATGAGAACAGAGCTTTTAACAGTCTAAGCATAACAACAACAATAACAAAATGGTAATTGTGTGGGTGGAGGATGCGTTAACTAGCCTTATTGTGGTAAATACATCACAAATATAGGTGTCCCAACTCATCACCTTGTTTAGCTTACACTTACACAAGTGTTACATATCAATTATATAGAGCTGGGGAATGAAAAGCTGGACGAGCCTCAGTAGCTTGACTTCAACTTTCTTACAACGTTGCCGAGGTCTGAGACTCTATCTGCCCCATCCTTCCTGGGAGTCAGACTGGAAATCATGATCTGAGGCTCTCCTGACTTCTCTAGCTTCCTCCCCTTATCCTTCACAGGCATCTCTTGCAGAGCTAATCCTTTGCGACCGCTTTTTGGAAGACCTAACTAAAGCGTGGTGTCCCAAGTCATCTGAGAAAACAGGCAGCACGATGGGGACGGCTAAGTCAGCACCTGACAGGCAAAAAAAAAAAAAAAAAAAAAACCCATCCTGAGCAGCTCGTGGGACACAGGGAATTCCCAACACACAGTGGTGGCTCGGTGGCTAAACATTACACTGGTGGTGAGCTGAGAACGTGTCCCTGGGGAAGGAAGGACCAATAAATGTGCCTTGCTTCAGACACTAAACAGAAAGTGGGAAGAGGGAAGGCAAAGCATACGAAGGCCATGGAGCACACTGGATGCTGCTTAATTGTGGTGACACCCCGCAGAAGGATGATGAGAGAATGAGATCCATAGACAAGGTGAGAGGGTAAATGCGAGAGCCAGAAGTCCTCTTCAGTAGCTTATTGAGAGTCCCCCTATCTCCTTCCATGGAAGAGTTTACAGAGCTGAGTGGCAGCCATGGGATCTGTTAGAGTCCCAGAGACCCCTGGAGATTTTCAGTGTTTGAATGCTCAGCCAAGGTAGGTCTTTCATGCTAAAGTCGAGGCTTTGGCTGACCAGGAAACGCTGGGCCCCAAACACTGGGTGGAGGGACATCTGGATAAATGCCTTTAAGGATGTTGGCTCTACAGACCTCCCTGTACCCTTGAAGATTGCCTAGATGGCCCCACTTCCCTAGGAAAAGCTAGCAATTCTCCTGTGTTGGAAAATACAACAAATCCTCATTCCTAAAAGATAGCAGGTGTCCCCCTCAGGAGCTGCTCCCATCTTGCCTTATCAGACCAAAAATTAGAGTTGAATTCCAGCGTAACTGGCTAGGGATGTGCTGGGCCTGATAAGGGAGGAAGGAAATCATCCCTTGAAGATATGGTGAGAGCTAGTTAGCTAGCATAGACCCGCAGTGGCCAGGGAAGCAGCCCTGGGGCTGGATTTTGTCTGTTTAAGAATATACGACTGGGGCGCCTGGGTGGCTCAGTGGGTTAAGCCTCTGCCTTCAGCTCAGGTCATGATCTCAGGGTCCTGGGATCGAGGCCCGCATCGGGCTCTCTGCTCAGTAGGGAGCCTGCTTCTGCCTCTCTCTCTACCTGCCTCTGCCTACTTGTGATCTCTCTCTCTGTCAAATAAATAAATAAAATCTTTAAAAAAAAAAAGAATATATGAAAAGAATATATAACTGAATAAACAAGAATTCTTTGACTTTAGGACATGGGATTTAACATGCTGGCAAGGATACCAGAGGATAGGACAAAGTCAATGCTAGCGTGGCTCCTGGAAGTCTAGAAAAAGTGCTGGTCAATCTGAGAAAAATAGAAAGGTCTGAATTGTCCCAGCACATGATACAGGAAGGAATAAAGAGTCTGGAAGAGATAGTCATGCTGGAACGCCTATGTTAGGACAGGTCGAAAGGCTTTCTAGAGAAGGTGTTCAACAAGAGGGCCCAGAGGACTCACTACTACAAGAAGCATTCGAAATGAGCTGGTGAGAGGGGTACTGATGTCACCCCACATTCAGTGGGGACAAGTCCTGGTGTGAGAGTTATAGTGCAGGCCCCGGGATTTTGGAATGTGGCCGCATCCTCTGCAGCAGAGAACGAGATGCCCTTGGCATGTTACTCAGCCCTGGTAGAAACAATACACTTGTCCATGGGACACCAACAGAGTAGGTACCTAGAGCTGCCCCGTATGGGCTGCTATCTACTAGAACTAACAAGTCATGAAGCCCAGTTGGCCCCACAGCAACAGCAGTAGGCTACCTCAAAGGAGAGAACCACAATCACTTCATTCATTCATCTAGGTGCAATAAATTCTTATTTGATGTTCAATGAATGAATGAATCAATGAATGAGCACAGTGCATAGGAGACATTAAACTCCATCTCATAATGATTCATATTGGCAAGATGAGGATCAAACTGTTGCAGAAGCTGAACCTCTAGAACTAGTCTAGTCTCTAATAGAATATGTGAATGAGACAGAAAAGAAAATTTTGCCCAACCTCTCTTATGTCAATTCCAGAAAAGGAGGACTCCATCTGGACTCTGAGAAGGTCACTTTGAACATGAGGTGACTTCTTTTAGAATAAAGTGTTCAGTGAGGTCTCTCTCTACTTCAGCATATCAAGCAGACCAACTTGAGGCAAAAATAAAGGTTGCACTGAAAGCCACAGTGGGAAATGCATTTTGTGGCAATCTACTCTATTACAATTTAGAGCAGGCATTGAAGGGAACAAATGAAAGGAGTTGAGATAAGGTCTTTTGTATTTAAAAAAATAAACCACCTAATGCAAAAATACTTTGCAAAGTGGGTATAGAGGTACAATCAATGGTACATTTATCTCAACAGCACTTTAAAAGACATTGTTGGTAAATTGACACCATTTAAAACCAGTTTGCCCTTAACATTTTTTCTAGCCTCTTCCTTTTAAATAAATGCCAGACTAAGGAAAATCTTAACAAATGCGATGCTGTCTGATTCATTTGTAAGGCTAACCATGTGATAAAGAGAAAGAAATCTGTCTTTAAATGTGCCAAACCAAGTAAAACAATAGGTTCTTGTCATAAATCACAATGCTGATATTTTTACGTACTTTACCCACATACTAGAATAAGAAATTTGCCATAAATGTATACTAAAGAAGAGTTGCATTCTAAAATGTATTTAGTCTTGTAATAAAAACTGGTGACATTTCTCATTGGATTATTGGCATAGCTTTTTTTTTTAAATCACTGATTAGACTATTCCTGAGCTCTTAGAGCAAGAACATTCCATAGGAAGCCAACAAATATAATTTTAGTTGGAGTATAATTTTCTGGCAGTCGCAAGTAGGCATATTTTGGCATGTTTCAGAACTAATGAAATGTAAGGAAATATTAACCAGCTGATGGTGGAGTCCGTTTTTATTTTTAAGGGCTGCAAGACAAGATTTACAAGCCACTGATTCTGATCTTATTTCACAGTACCTTTGTCACAAATAAAGCCAATAACTTAGTGTCATAAAATCCCGAAGCCTCTCTTAGATCCTTGGAATAGGTTGCACGTGAAAGTCACTCCCAGGGATCCGGACACGTCTCTTGGTTTTCCACTTTGCTGGTGAGATCAAGAAAAGATGAACTGTGAAGGTTGACTTTTATTCTGCGTTTAAATTAAAAATCCCATCTAATAGGCAGTAACTGAGTATCCACCAAAATCAAATGCAAGTCCAAACTGATCATTTTTGCAGAAAGCAGCCCAAATGAGGTCCTTCTTAAAAATGGTCACATCTGTTCACAACCCAAGTCAACAGAAGCTCTGTCCATTTTGTGGTGGCCGACTCCACCACCACTAATAGAGGGCAGAACCAACCCATTTGGCAGCTGGTGAAGTCTCTGAATCTCTTCACAGAACAATATTTTAAGTTCTCATCTAAAGCATATTCTTAAAGAATAAAAGAAAACAGATGGTATTACAAAAGAAATCGACTACTGAAACATAACTGTCAAACTATTTGAAACATGGGGCGCCTCTGTGGCTTAGTCATTAAGCATCTGCCTTCGCCTCAGGTCATGATCCCGGAGTACCGGGATCGAGCCCCGCATCGGGCACCCTGCGCAGTGGGAGGCCTGCTTCTCCCTTTCTCACTCCCCCTGCTTGTGTTCCCTCTCTAGCTGTGTTTCTCTCTGTCAAATAAACAAATAAAATATTTTTTTAAAAAAAGCTATTTGAGGGGCGTCTGGGTGGCTCAGTTGATTAAGCAGCTGCCTTTGGCTCAGGTCATGATCCCAGAGACCCAGGATCAAGCCCCACATTGGGCTCCCTGTTCGGCGGGAAGTCTGCTTCTCCCTCTCTCACTCCCCCTGTTTGTGTTCCCTCTCTCGCTGTGTTTCTCTCTGTCAAATTAATAAATAAAATCTTTAAGGAAAAAAAGCTATTTGAAACAATTTTGTGAGGTAGCGATATATGGGCTTTTTTATTAACACATTAAATAAGTAGGTCTAGCAGTCATAATTGTAATACCATAATTTCAAAAGTGGTGATGAGTGCAAATGTCATTTTTGAAATATCTGTAATAGCTATACTGTGTTATGCAAATATCTGGGTTTTCTATTAATATCAACATCCTAGGTACTGTATATGCTAATCTGCTTACATGCATTATTTAAGAAATGCTTACTTTTTAATAGGGTTCATGGTCAAAGGAACGAGGCTGATACAAAAGCAAAGAGGTAAAGCAAAGCTTTATTTCGCACCAAGCATCAGAATTTCACTGGCCTGAACCAGGGTCACCTCTAAGGAGAGAACGACCACGCCTATTCTTACAAGCTAGCTTTTATAGGGCAAGCCACAAGCTGATTGCAGTCACGCAGCTGCCTGGAGTTAATTCTTTCACCCTGCTGTGATGATGAATACATTTAAACTGTTAAGTTTATAACCCCCTTTACAATTTAAACACAGAGTGGTTTACCAGGGGATCTCCATTGGTCAGGGTCCAGGAGGTTAAAGGGATTAAGTGAATGGGCGTTCCCACCTGGTCCTAAGTACGGGGAATTGGCTGCCCATTCTTAGTTTGCATCTCCATTGCTCCTGGAACTGGGAGGTTAAGGGGGTTAATTGATTGGGCGTCTCCCCCAGTCTGGCTCGCCTTTGTTTTCCAGGAGCTGTTTTTCTGAATGAACAACAAGATGGCGGCTTGGACATCTAAATAGGTCCTTACACTTTTCAGTGATGTAATGTCCTTCCTGTCTAAATTCAGTGATGCTCTGGATTCTGGTTCTGGTGTGGAAATGGGGTGTAATTGTTGTTATTTTCTCGGTGGCAGGCATTGTACGGAGTCGTGCCCTGCTCTCTCACCTCACCTTGGCACATCTCTGAGGCAGGTCGCTGTGACTCCATGTCACACACAAGGACTGAGCTGCAGACGGCATGTCACCCAAAGTCTGTGGTTCAGACTTGCCAGGTGTTGCAGATCCCAAAGCTCACTGATCCCTTCATCTTTTGCTTTTCTGTCCTTTTTCCCAATAGATATTCTGTTTCTGATCACTAATCTTAGGCTCCCATGCCTTTGTGGTAGTTAACTAGCTTTTTTTTTTTTTTTCTAAAGATTTTATTTATTTGACAGAGAGAAACACAGTCTGGTCCTTATATTATCTAAATAGAAATGAAGCTTGGCATTTACTCTTCCCCCAAATGATGAACTTCATTATGTTCTGCTGACAAAAAGCTCTTTCATTTCCTTCTCCTTTATTAACCGCCCCCCATTTATGAAGTAAGTGGGCAGCTCCATTCCAATAAGACCTCTACCTTCCCCAAGTCAGAAAGGGAGCCAGAAGCTGCAGCTTGATCCGCCCAGAGTTTCCAACCTCAGCCTTGCCTGAGAGAGACAGTGCTCCTTCTAATAAGAGGTCATTCCATCTCCTGGGCTCGTTTCAAGCTTCTCCTGAGCAGAGGCTGCTGGTTCTAAACAGTGCCAAGTTATGTGAGGTGGTTTTTCTTACTATGTACTGGTGTCCACCAGGGACAGAATTGAGACCACTAAAATAATTTTGTGTGGTAGGCTAGGTCTAACTCATATTTAAGAGAAATATTTGGGTACTTGGTGTATTTTAACTTCAGGATAGAACTCTTAGCAATTCCCAGATGAAATTGTTTTTGTAACTTAGAGGAATTCTAAACATGATAAATGTATCATACACACGTCTTGATGTCAAGGATAGAATTTATCCAATATAAGATCAGACAAGTTTAATAAACCACTTAAGTGTTATAAGGCATGTTTCATACTTGGATGAATTATGTCCCTATCTGTGGTTCAATGTATATGTTCTATCATTTTGAATATTGAATAAAAAAAAACTTATATAAATAATGTGAAAGGTCTGATTTAAAGCAACAAATGCCAATAAAACCAAATTGAAGGCTGACAGACCTTCCGTAACTCATACAGATTGCTTAGGAAAGGTATGATAAGGAAGGTATTAAAGATGTAGTCCTGGAATTTTCCTTAATAAGTCTGTTTAAAATCATATTGAACCCCTAAATTAATCAAAGGCAAATCCATTAAATTTGCAAAATTTTAAATATAAAAAAATAAAATATCATAATATTTGGTTTGCAACATCAGTTTTAGTTTTTTTGTTTTTTTTTTTAAGATTTTACTTATTTATTTGACAGAGAGAAACACAGCCAGAGAGGGAACATAAGCAGGAGGAGCGAGAGAGGGAGAATCAGGCTTCCCGCTGAGCAGGGAGCCCGATACGGGGCTCGATCCCCGGTCTCTGGGATCATGACCTGAGCCGAAGGGAATCGCTCAACCAACTGAGCCACCCAGGCGCCCTGCAACATCTGTTTTAATGACTAATTTCCCATTCCTGTTTTCCTGAAAATATATATTTCTAAAGGTTTGACCCTTTAGTTATGTTTTAGATATTCCTTACATTTATAATGAGTTGTATTTCGGCTAGAAGTCCCTGTAAGGAAAAATAAAAAAATAATTTAAACCAAAGAAATCTAATTCTTTTTTTATAGTATAGCAATAGTATCGTAGTACATTACATCGGTATGGAATGTGAAGCCCACTTCTTGTGGAAATAACCTCAGATAAAGCTTCTTCATTCTACTACAAATCAGAGGTTAAGAGAACACCTATTTAAAGATAAGAATTAAAAAAAAAAAAATCTTTCCTTGTGAAAAGTCTCACAAAGCAACTTTGAGAATGTTTTCAAAGACCAAGCTCATTTGATGACTTTTTAAAGAAATTGATTCCGCAGCATCAGTTTTGTTGCTGTCTGGTTTCTGTGGCCAATGGCCCCATGGTTGGGGCTTTCCACACAGAAAGTCTTTCTGCTTTCTGGAACCGCCGCGTTAGCACTCAACTGCATCATCTTGCCCCGTGATGTTATGTAAGGCACCGCTACCTTTCAAATGCATGAGCCAACCCTTATTTGCATTAAATTTTTCATCTTTTCATCTTTTGTCACAATGTTGTTTGGCCAAGTCAAAAAGCTTCAAAAGCTTTGGCTTGAGTAGTAGCCAAACGCAGCGCTGAATTAGATCCTTACTTCAGAAAATCTTAAATCTTTCCCATCTTAGCGTTAAATCTAACCGCTTTATTTGACTTGGTGGACAGCAACTGTCACTAAACTATTTTCCGTCATTTTAAGGGCCAGGTGTGTAGTGTGAGTGTGGGTTCGAGCTAATGAGACTAATGTTTTCAAGAAACAAAGCAGAAGGAGTACTTTTAGAAAGAAGCATTGCTTTAAAAACTAATCCCTGTGGGAAGTCATATACTTAGTCCACTAATGATGTTATTTCTCAAAACAATTTTGGAGATTTTCCTTTGGCCTTCAGAGAAAGAGTGCTGGTTGCGAAGGTAAACAAGTTTTACTTCTATATAGGCAAGGAAGTACAGGTCTCAGACTGCAAAATGAGCTGTGTGAAAAATTGTAACTTTATTCTCTCTAACTGAACTTTAATCTTACTCAATTCAGGTTGCTTTCAGTCAATCATTTATTTATTCAGCCAGCTGAGGATTTTTTTCCCACCATTTTCTCCTTGCATTGCCTCTAAGTTCTAAGGCTTTAAGTCACACCATGGTGTCCATGAGATAGAAGGGGACTGCTGGTCTTTATAAATGATCCTTTATTCATGGTGGCCCTGATTGGTATTTGGGCATAGGTATCTATCCCTGCTGAAATCCTCAGAATGGCATTGTTCCTCTCTGGACCCAGAGTTCCAGTCCACATTCCTGGAAAGTCTGCTAGGCCACTTGAAGGTCACCCGAGCCTGTCTTTGCACCCCACTTGGGGTGGGAAGATGGAAGCACAGGAAATGTTTGGATGCACTTATAATCAAAAAGTTATTGACAATAACTTTTACGGTTCCTCAGGTTCCACTTGGGAAGCGAGACATAAGTCTTCCTTTGCACGGTTCCTCACACTACTTGGGCAATTCAGAATGCCTTTGGGGTATAACGAATGTCATACTTTGATCATTATTGCATCATTTTCCCAAATTTATTGCTTATAGCATTAACTTCCTGCTCCCAGTCTTCAGGGTTGTGATTCTTTGTTCACCAAGACGTTTCTCTCCCAACTCTCCTCACTCGTGAGTTTCAAAGCATCAAGTGTACCGTGAGGAGAATGGACTCTGAAACCTTCTTGCCTCAGTTTTGTCCTCGGAAAGAATAGGTACGGTGATAACAGTGCTTACCTCATGTTGTTATGGAGATTACTGAGGTAATATTTATAAAGCGCTTCAACCAGTACCGGCATGTAGTAAACAAGTAAGCATTATGTCTTATTAGTTGCATTTGAAAAATAAATTCAAAATAAATTCATAAACTTCAAATGATGGTGGCCTTTCCTTTTCCTTTTATTTTCTTTTTATTATTTTATTTTTTGTGCTACGATGCTATCTGAATGGTGGAGAAAAGAACAAGGTAGAAGGAAAATGTGGAGAGAGCGCGTTGGTTGATTTTGTATCTCAATTTTACTGGGCCAGGATGTGCCCTGATATTTCCTTAAACATCCTTCTGGGTGTGTTTATGAGGGCATATATGGGGAGATTAACATTTGAATCAGTAGACTGAATAAAGCAGATAGCTCTCCCGTGGTGGATGGTCCTCCTCAAATCAGTCAGAGGCCTGAATAGAACAAAAGGGTGGAGGAAGGGAGAATTCACTCTCTGCCAGACTGTCTTTGGGTTTTTTTCTTTGTTTTTTTTTTCTTTGTTTTTTTTTTTTTAAGATTTTATTTATTTATTTGACAAAGAGAAACACAGCTAGAGAGCGAACACAAGCAGGGGGAGTGAGAGAGGGAGAGGCCAGCTTCCCACCGAGCAGGGAGCCCAAGGTGGTGCTCCAACCTGGGACTCTGGGATCATGAGCTGAACTGAAGGCAGACGCTTAACCACTGAGCCACCCAGGCGCCCCTGCCAGACTGTTTTTCAGCTGGGATGTTGGTCTCCTGCCTTCAGATGTGGACTTGAACTGAAACATAATCTGTCCACTTTCCTGGTTCTCAGGAGTCTCTTGGGATTCAGGCCAGAACTATACTGTCAGCTCTCCTGGGTCTCCAACTTACTGATGGTAGATCATGGGACATCTTGGCCTCCAAAACTGTGTGAGCCAAGTCCTTGTAATAAATCTCTCCCTCTCTGTATATATATGTATGTGTGTACGTAGTATATATATGTATATAGTAGGTAAATATATATCTACATAGATATATATGTTTTTATGAACGTGTGTGTCTGTGTGTCTGTGTGTGTATTAGTTCTGTTTCTCTGAAGAACTCGGATTAATACAGATACATACAATAATATTTCAAAATATTACCCAGTCGCAATCATCTCAAAACTACCCCCACGCCCGATTATTTTTTCCCACTTGTCTTCATTTTCTTCTTTTTTTTCCAGCTCACGTTAGCTAACTAAAGCTAGGAGTAGGAATAAATACAGTAAAGCCAGTGGGGCCAGACTAAGTTGGAACTTTAAGGTGACTCACAACATTGGTATCTGGACTTGGCCTGGCAGGATCTTATCCCTGAAAAGTGTGGCTGTCATGAGTTTTTAACACAGGGCACGGCAGGCTGTGCCTGTTAGGGACCACCTCCACACCCAGCAAGCTGAGAACTGACTCTGTGAGGCATATCTTAATTACTGATTTTCACATGACATCTTTAACTAGAAGATTTATTTTCATGAGAGACTTGAGATAAATTATCTGACTTATTTAGAATGAACATTTATTATTGGCAATATCAAAATTGCTCATGTTCGAAGCTTCAGGTTCACAAGATCCTATTTGTCAAAAAAATTTGTTATCATGTGTTTCATCTTGCTTCTATGATTTATGGTGAGAACTGAAAATCACAATCTTCTGTTTACTAATCCTCTTTCTAATGCTTTGTCTTGTTGTGGTCTTTGCCATGTCATTTGATCTCTCCCTGACTCAGATCCTCATTGGTAAAATGAAACCATTCATAATATTTGCCTCCTACAGAACTGTTGTGAAGATTAGTCAGTTACTGTTTGTAAAATTTCTCTAACCAGAGAAAGAGCTGTATCACTGTGGACTATTAGAATGGGTATTGCCCATTTTCCTTTTATAGAATGGTCAATCTTTAACATAGCCTTCCAGAGAGCTTTGGAAAGCAACAGATTTAGTGTTTGTGCACCGTAAGTGGCTACATATAATTTTTTTTATCTGTTTGAGAATTCAGGGAGTTCCAGTATATTAATATAATTATTCCCCTTTTTAAGAATTTTTTGTGGTGTATGTAAACACACTCATGTACACACATACACATACATCTGTCCATGTAGTATCTGGGTGGATGATTCTAATAACATTTGTAATGTGTAATGTGGCTTTGGATAAGTTAGAAATTTTAATCATCCATCTTCCATGTGTGGTACAAGAGTTTTCCAGAATTTAATAGGGGATTGTTCTTTTTGTGTTTATCTCTCTTTTTTTTTTTTAACAAGGACATAGGGAGAAAAAAGAAAATATATGATTAGGTCTTTACTTAGGAAAAGTAGATTGGCAACTAGTCTGTTCAGCCTGCAATCATGTAAAAGTAATGCTATGGGTGAAACACTCTAAGCCAAGTTTTGCATTCGATTATCAAGTTCCATTTAAAGATGCTGCTAGATTTCAGTGGGCAATGTACAAGAGTATCAATTTTCTTATTCCATAGAGGTTTTCAAGTATGTAGAGGGAGACTGAAATGACAAATAGGCCCAATGTTTTCTCTAATTCCATTATTTATTGCTTTTGTAATTCACTATATCAAAACATGGCATGTAGTGTGTACCAATCTACTGATCATGTCAAGTTCAATCAAAGAGGCAGTAGAGATGTACCATAGTTTCCAAGTGACAGACGCCATTGTAATTGTCCAATGTTCATTGTGAGGAAAATTTTCAATAAGTGGCAAATGGTATTAGCAAGTGATCACAATATTTTGAATCTGGAAATAAGGAAATCTGGATAGAAAAAATATTTAGCACCCATTTTAATGGCTACAGTCATTTTTCAAGGCAGAGAAAAGGATTTGGAGTTTATAAATGAATACTGAAAAGACTAGAAGACAACCACTGCTGGAAACTGCCTGGTAGATGGGTGTAGAATGGGAACTGAGGCAAAGAAGAGCTACTGGTTTGGAATATAGGTATGTGGCAGGAGGGAGATTAGGGGGGACCATCTCTCCTAAACAACAGGTGAAAATGACTTATCTGAATGTGGGAGTCTGCAGAATTCCAAGTCTTACATGTTTCTAGGAAATATTATGAGATAACTATATGAAATCTTTTCTTCATCCCATTATAATCCCTGGGGATACTGGGAAAGGACGTGGGGAAAAAGGAACAATATTTGGATTCTTCATTTTCTGGGAGATTTTTGACATGCCTTATGCCTTCTCCGATTTTCCATTTACAGTTGGAAGACACTTAAGGTATAGAAACTACGTTATTAAATGTTTCTTTTCCAGTTGCCTCGCCCACATGCCCCACAAGTTAATTTCTCTTCTTTCCTTTTCTTTCCCTCCTTTTTCCCTCCTCCCTCTTCCTCCTTCCCTCCCTCTCTCTTTCTTTCCTTTAAGTCATTATTAGTTTGGGCAGATACATGAAAATACCCCAGGTCTGCCAGGATATAGGCAACTCAACTGTTACTTGCATCTCGCCTTTGGAAAGAAGTTTAGAGAACTAACATATAGCTAGTTGTTATAGTATTTTTTAAAGCTCGACTTTTGAAATTCTGGTTTCAACCCTGTTTGAAATAAAGGCTTAGTATGAAAACCCCAATCTCCTAAGTTTTTGAAACTCAAAACAGGTGTGAGTTTCATCTGACCCAGCACTTCTACAATATAATGAATTTCTAGCTGAAAGAATGTAATAAGGGTGACATTTCCAGGTTGGACAGAAGTTTAAATAAGAGTATGTGTTTACTGAATCATTACACATTTAATCCTTTCAGGTGTATGCCCATATATCCCCGAGCTAGTAAATGTAATCTGTCAGAAGAACTCAGGAACAAGGTAGCCCTTCCCTTCAACGTGGTTTCTATCAGTTGTGATTTCCTGTTTAAAGATTAGCCTCCTCTTTTTACCTGAAGTTTTGCAAACCTAAAATAAACAGAAGACCACACTCCCTGAAAGGAATTACAGACACTGATTGTTGTCGCTCTTCTGAAACATTCATCTGCAGGGCAGGGGGTGGGGGAATGCTCTCCTCAAATCTCAGTTCTAAAGGAAAGTTTCTGAGTTGGCTGGGAATTAACTGTTTCTAGAGCTAGTTCGAGACTTAACGGTCAAAGCCGTCTCTCAGACGTGGAATAATGAGAAGGACTTTGAGAGCCCATTCGCATCTTTTCTCACCTAGAGGTAACTGCCTTAACAGAGCCATCCTTCTCCTTCTCTGGAACGTGCGCGTGACATTCATTAGGACGAGAGAGATTAAAATGTGCTCTTGAATGAATAGTGGTTCAGAACTCAGGAAAAGAGACAGGCTTTCACAGAATCATGCTGATTGTTTAGTTGTAAAATAACGAGGGAACAGGGACAGACACTGCGGAGTCCAGGTCCTAGCTTGTGGCTGCCGGCTGGCCAAGTGAAGGACTAGACCACAGCCAGGAGCAGGAGGGGTAGCGAGGAAGGCGTGCGGCTGAAACGCACCAGACCTGAGCCCTGCAGAGCCCAGCGACAGGATCTGGTAGATTTTGCACAAGAGAGGGTGTCCACTAGCTTCCAGCCAAGGCACCCTATGCTCCCCCGGAGCACGCCCACTTCTGACCAAGGCTCGCCACACCCCTTCGCGCTGGGCTGCCTCTCTCCTCCCTGGAATCTCTTGGCTTAACACCTCTTTGGCCCCTCCCAACAGGACCGCTCCTGGGACAGCATGTGCTCTAGGAGGAGGAGTAAGGTTAACCGGACAAGGTTTAACAGCCCTGGGACGAGAGCTCCTTCAGGTCACATGACAAATGAAATAGGAGTGATACTGGCCACACTGGAGGAGAATCAGATTCTTCTCGAGAGTTCCAGTCCTGGTCTGGTTCTCTAAGATGCCTTGAGTCATCCTTTCTTTCCTCATAAAGTTAGAAATACAGAACAGCAACACAAGTGTGGTAAGGGAGAAGGAGAGAATGAAGGGTGGGTGTAGTCATTTTCAAAGATAGTTTATCTGTAAATTTCTTCCCCACAAAAGTTTTGAGAAAAACAAAGTCACTCAGCCCGAGGGAAGCTTAAAGATTTACAAAGAAGTTGTGGAAATCCCCTGGGAAAAAAATGTTATCAGGTAGGGTTTTATTCTTTGTTGTCAAAGTTTTGGCTCAGTCAGTTGTAACCTACGAGAGGTTCCAGGGCAGAAAGCAGCAGGGGGTGATTAGAAAATGGATTTTTCTGCATCTGGCAAAACCTTGTATGGAAGGGAGGGAAAGCAGAGCCGGCTAGGGAAGCACAAGGGCTAGGGACAGCAAGGGAGAGACTGAGAATGAAACCATGAAACCCGGGCAGCAGGAGGTGCACAACAGATCAGGTAGGGGAACCACCTTGCAGGCAGGCTTCAGGGAACAGTTAAGATCCTGTAGGAAGGGGTGCCTGGGTGGCTCAGTTGTTGAGCCTTCTGCTCAGGTCATGGTCCTGGAGTCCTGGGATCCAGCCCTGCATCAGGCTCCCTGCTCCGCGAGGAATCTGCTTCTCCGTCTCTCACTCCCCCTGCTTGTGTTCCCTCTCTGGCTGTGTTTCTCTCTGTCAAATAAATAAATAAAACCTTCAGGGAAAAAAAAAGATCCTGTAGGAAAAAACAACAAAGGAGCAAGCCAAAGACCTTGCAAGCGTTGCTAAACCAAGTGATCTGCAAGAGCCAAAGCCGGAACCAGGTGTCAGTCCAGATGCAAGAGGGGGCTGGAAGCGAGACTCAAGGCGGACGGTGGAGCCGCAGACTGGGTGGTTCCCGCCAGTGGCAACATCTGATCCTGGGTTATCTTTCACCCCAGCCAGGAAACCTCTTACCTGAGATAAGACTCTTACTTTTTTTTTTTTTAACAACATGGCACATGAGTAAGTGTTGGGAAATGATACATTATTCCCTAGAATCTCTCACCTGAGCTGCTGCTCCAGCTTCTTATCTTGTCCGCCTGCATTCGGTCTTCCTTTCTGACAACCCATTCCTCACACAGCTGCCAAGACAATTCTGCTGTAACACAGTCTAGTCGTGTGTTTCTTCTTCCTTCTACTGGCCGCCTGTTGTTCAAGATTCCCCACGGTGTTTTTGGTTCTAGTTCTATGAATATTAGTTCTGTGGGGTAGCTAGCTAAAGAAGGGTGTATAGTCAAATCACATGGGAATTCTACAGACTGCAGTCCCTTCGATATGGAGAAAACTTTTGTGGAGATTTCCAACAGAGAGAAGCATTTTAAAGACTCTGAGAAGTCCTGCAACAGCCTGTTGAATATTGATTAATACTTTCCAAATACTTTTAATTGTGGAGAACCTTCTCTCTTTTTTTTTCATAAAGTCTACCAACACTGATTTGAAAGGCTCTGAGAGCTATGGGGGGGAAGTCTATCTTGCTTAGCCTGAAGCTGTCAAGGATCTTTTTGGTCCAGCCCCTCTCTATCTGATCTTGCTATTCATTTTCCATCAGTTCTCCTATTGGCTTTTATGCTCTTATAAAACAAGGTAAACCGTTGTTCTCAAACACTATATTCTGGTCATGTTTTCTTTTTAACAAAAATATTCTCTCTGGATTTTCCCCAGCCCTCATCTGTTAAATGTTACTTATTCTTCAAAGTCCTGCTCAGATATCAACCCCATAGAAAGTGGTCTCTTTGCTTTAGTGAGGGTCAGTGAGCTTTTTCCATAGTAAACATTTTCAGCTTTGAGGCCCCTGTGGTCTCTGTCACAGCAACTCTTCAGCTTTGCCATTGTCGCGGGACAGCAGCCCTAGAGAATCTATGAATGAATCGGCGTGGCTATGTTTGATAAAACTTTACTTACAAATACAGGCAGCAAGCTGGATTCGGTCACATGCTATGAATTGACAACCTATGCTGTAGAGTCATACTTTATAGGGCTCTTGCTTAGGCAGAAATTTCTAGATGCGAAAAATCTAAGACCTCCATGTGAGAATAGTATATACATGTATTTAGTTAGAATAGACCAAGAGCAGAGAAAAAGGCAAATGTAACTAATGAAGCATAAAATACTCCTCAGAGTTGTTATTTTAGACTCTTGTCATTGTAGTTAATCCCAAGAACTTTATGTAAAAGGTAACATAAAATTAGAAAATCTTCTATGATGTTGGTGTAGGAATCAGCCCTTGGAAAATATTACCAAAGGCAAAGATGTTTACTAAAACCAATTTCTATCTAAAGTGCTAAGCACTCATTAGCTGCTTTGAAAGGATCTCTGCTTCCCAGAACTGCTGTCTGAAAAAGAGAATGAACTAATATAACAGCAAAAGAGAAATATAATGGGCCTGGTGAAGCTAATTGCCCTGTCTGGAGGATTGGCGGCTAGGGGTTGACGATGTTTGGGAGACCAGAGAGGAATCAGAAAGCTGGAAGGCAGGCAGAGATTTCTCTGGCATGGAGTGATTCAAAGGGCATCACCAGGGATTGTTCCTGGGGAAAACGATAGGCAGGAATCTCTGATTATGTAGAAGCAAGTGACAAAATTCATGGAGCCTCCGATTTAAAAAAAAAAAAAAAAAAAAAGACAGGATAAAAACAGGTCATGGTAAGTTTCAGGAAGAGGGGATTATGAGTAATTTCACTGGACAACCTGAAGCCTTTGGAAGGGCAAGAGCTCCAGCCCCCAAAAATGCCCTCCCCCTTAAAGGCACAGTTCCTTGTGTCCAGCTTGGTGACGATGAAAATTGTGAATGGCTGACTGTCCATTAAATATTTGGGCTTTGCTGTCCATGAAAGAGAATTATTACAGGGACATTTCCCAGCCCCACTTACTTGCTTGTAGGTGGAGCATGGCACTGAGTTCAGGCTAATGGAATGTGGGTGGAAATGATTTACATCACTTCTGGGCTTGGCCCATAAACTCTCCCACTGGGTCCTCCACTCTTTCTCTCCCCCATCTGCTGACTAGATTTGGGCAATTTCAGATACCATGTGTTGAAAGCGGTAGAGCTTCTGTCAGCTTAAGTCTCTGATGGGCTTGGTAGAACAGAACGGGTCCCCTCCTCATTCAAACACACAGAACAACAACATAAATTTCTATTATGTTAAGCCACTGAGATTTCAGAGTTTAGCTACTGTGAGAGCATAGTAGCATTTATTTGATGGATATAAGCAGAAAATAAGCATTGCTTAATAACTAAAGGTGTTCAACTCCAAAAAGCAATTCTAGGTGAGATCGTGGAATCCACTGAATCAGAAAACAGAGAAGGCACTACAACTTGCAAATAAGCTGTTATTATCAACCTCAAATAAATGCCACTTCTCTTAATAAATCATATGTTTGGAAATAAATTTGTATGTGTGTCACCATCTATATTGTTAAGTTAATTGACTGAAAATTCTACTTCTTTTGGAAACTTTAAATGAATTTTTTTTTTAAGATTTTATTTATTTGACAGAGAGAAACACAGCCAGAGAGGGAACACAAGCAGGGGGAGTGAGGGAGGGAGAAGCAGGCTTCCCGCGGAGCAGGGAGCCTGATGTGGAACTCGATCCCGGGTCCCGAGCTGAAGGCAGTCACCCAACCAACTGAGCCACCCAGGCGCCCCTGGAAACTTTAAGTAATAAACCAAAAAACACCCAGGAGAGTAAAAGTAATAAAAATTAAAAACCAACAAACATGGGCAAGATAGAAACCTCATTGCTTAAGAACAAACTAAAAAAAAAAAAAAAAAAAAAAAAAAAGTTAAGCCATCTCGAGAAGAAAAATACTAGACATAAGCCAACTGAATGACATGCAGATGTAATTAACCCGATCAATTGTATTGTCTAAGAAAACCATTATCAGCGGTTTGAATTGGGAAACTACTCTGTTTGGTTATCTATCCTCCGCCAAATCATGGTGGAACCCATATGAAAGTCATCTGAATTTCTTTATTTTTAACTTTTCTATTTTTTTTTATAAAGGGGTCATTGAAACTGTGATTTTACCCCTCCATTTTATTGACATACAATTGACATACCACATTGTATTAGTCTAACAGTTTGATATATGGGTTTATTATGAAATGATCACCACAATAAGTTTAGTTACCTCACATGGTTATACCATTTTTCTTATAATGATAGACTTTTTTTTAAGATTTTATTTATTTGACAGAGAGAAACACAGCCAGAGAGGGAACACAAGCAGGGGGAGTGAGAGAGAGAGAAGCAGGCTTCCCACTGAGCAGGGAGCCTGATGTGGGACTCGATCCCGGGTCTCCGGGACCATGACCCGAGCCGAAGGCAGTCGCTTAACCAACCGAGCCACCCAGGTGCCCCTATAATGATAATTTTTAAGATCTACTTTTTTTTTTCTTTAAGATTTGTTTGAGAGAGAAGAAAGAGAGAGCTTGGGTGTGGAGGTAGGGGCAGGGGGAGAGGGAGAGAGAATCTGCCAAGCAGACTCCCCACTGAGCATGGAGTCCCACACTGGGCTCCATCCCAGGACCCTGAGATCATGACCTGAGCCAAAATCAAGAATCAACCTCTTAACCAACTGAACCACCTAGGTCCCCTAAGATCTACTTTCTTAGCATCTTTCCTATATGTAATAAATATTGTTAACAACAGTCACCATCCTGTACATTACTTCCTTAGGATTTACTTCTTTTGTAACGAGGTCTTTTTTTTTTTTTTTACCTTTTGACCACTTTCTCCAGTTTCCCTGCCCCCTCACCACTGCCTCTGACAACGACCAATCTGTTTTCTGGATCAGTGTGATTTTGGAGGACAAATGTTTCTAGGTGAGATTATGTTTGTGTCTTTGTGACCAAAAAATGAGAGCAGATAGTTGCTTACAGATGTTCTAGGTGATACAAAGTCCAGTTAGATCATCACAGTCTATTCAATTATAAATAATTAGGATTTATTAGGCTATGCTGGAGAAACACAACTTTGAAACCTTCCTAAGATATCCGTTATTATGATAACACTAAACATTATTATCCTTTTCTAGAATTGAAGCAAGTATAGTGTAGTGGTTTAGAATAGAAGCACTTCCGTTCATCAAGACATCATTAGACAAGAACGAAAAGGCAAAACAGGGTAAGGGATAGTTGTGAGTTATATCATGACAAAGGATCATATTCAGAATATATAAAGATGCTTAAAACTAAGTGAGCAAAAGATGAACAAACTAATAGAAAAATGTGCAGAAGACTCGAACAGGTACAAAAGAGTGTGCTCAACATTGTCAGTTATAAGAGAAATACAAACCAAGACCACAATAAGATATCATTACACACTAACAGAATTGCCTGGGTGGCCCAATCACTTAAGTCGTGCCTTCAGCTCAGGTCATGATCTCAGGGGTCGTGAGATTGAATCCCGTGTCAGACTCCCTGTTCAGCAGAGAGTCTGCTTCTCCTTCTATGTACACCCCCCCCCCCACTGGCATTCTCTTGCTCTCAAATAAATCGTTTAAAAAAATTGTACATCTGTGCACCAAAATACATGAATAAGAACTTCCACAGCAGCATTATTTCTAATCTCTTCAAACTAGAAACTGCTCAAATTTTCCTCAATGTTAGAATGGTAAATTCTGGCATATATTAGAATACTGTACAAAAAAAATAAATAGTCTGTACCTAACACAATGGATGGCTTTACACTCATAATGTTGAGTGAAAGAAGCCAAAAGAGAAAATACTGTATGATTCCATTAGCATAAAGTTCATAAAGAAGCAAAACTAACCGATGGTGTTAGGAGTCAGGGAAGTAGTTACCTCTGGGAACGTGGGCACAAAAACGGATGTCCAGGGTGTTGGTTATACTTTATTTCTTAATCTGGGCAGTGTTGCCCAAGTGGATTGATGTCGTGAAAATTCTCTAAGTTTTGCTCATAAGACTTGCATACTTTTCCCTATGTTACACCTTAATACAAGGTTTACTTAAAAAAAAAGGAAAGTGAATAAACTCTGATGTCATATTGCTGGTTTCCTGTGATAGCTTTGCTCCTCACTGGCCAAGGTATGTGGAAAAATTGCCTAAACTTTCTTTGTCTCAGGTTACGCTCTAAAAGGGAGATTCCACGATTACCTTCTTCATAGACTCTTAGAAGGATAAATCTGACATAACACATCCAGCTCATAGAACAGAACTTGCTACTATGGTTAGCATTCACTAAATGTCAGCTGTTGTCATTCTTATCATTAATTCTCAGGAGAACAAACTGATAAATATTATCTTAAAATGTCAGTGGATCCAAGGTAAGAATAATTAGAGTAACACAGAGAACCATCTGATATTTTTATTTGGTTTTATTATTTTTTGACTCCTTGACCTTCAAACTAGGGAGTTTCTCAGAAAAACCAACATGGACAACTCCCAAAGCAAAAAGAAAATTCATTTGAAAACCATGGTGTAGGCCCAACTAATATAAATATTATTGCTACAAAGGACATCTGTAACTAGGTAAAGTGCCTGAGAAGAAAAAAAAAAGATCAAGTTACAATTATGTAAGGCACGGATTCTTATTTTAAAAGGGTTAGTAACAATTCTCACAGCTCAGGATGGAAGGAATTAGAAGGAATTAGTCAATTTATCCTCGTGTGCAATGGGGAATTTTTTTAAAAATAAAGTGTAGACATTTTTTAATTCATTAAAAACATTTCAAAAATTTACCCTCCTAGTATACTAGGTTTTCTACTCCATTATGTTATCCAATATTTAAAACAGTTTCTACAATAACTTCCTTTTATTTTTTTAAAGATTTTGTTTATGTATTTGACAGAGAGATAGCCAGAGCAGGAATACAAGCAGAGGGAGTGGAAGAGGGAGAAGCAGGTTTCCCACTGAGCAGGGAGCCCCATGAGGGGCTCAATCCCAGGATACTGGGATCATGACCTGAGCAGAAGGCAGACGCTTAACAACTGAGCCACCCAGGCATGCCTAGTTTCTATAATACTTTCAGGCTAACCTTTTCTGTCATTTATATACAAATTCACCAAGAGTTTGCTTTTATTTCTGAAATTAGATTAGAAAATTCAAAGTCCATCTACCAACATTAGGTTAGAAAATTCAAACCAGAACTTGGGCCTCTATCAACATTAGTACTTAATTTAGTACTTTTAACTAACAGATCCAATCATAGCACTCCTCAAATACTGATGTCCACATTTTAAATTAGGATATTCAGTATTATGTTTTTACACTCCCATGAGAATCTTAGAGTAGAGAGAGCTGCAGGCGTCATACAGTTCTGTCTTCCATCATTTGCAGTGCGACAGCTGTGCTGGCTTTAAGAGAGCTTCTTTTTATGTGTTATTTTCCTTTAGCGAACTCTTACTTTCTAAGCCGGAAACCTCAAGAGGGAGAGACCATGTCTGCCTTGTTAATTATTATATTACCAGTGTTTAGGACAGTGCCTGGAACATAGTCAGTGTTGAAAAGTATTGCTTGTAATAGTGAGTAGAGAATTACACGTATATAAGAATGGGAACCATTTCTCAAATAGTACATGACTCAAAAAAATCGGTTAAATATATAAAACCAAAAAATTAGAATTTTGAGTTCTTGAGATTAATTTGTATGGTCTCAGGCTTTAATTGTAGGAAAACAAACAAATTACTCCAAACAGGTCACAGATGTGGGATTTTCTTCATGCTCTGGTCTTTTTAATGTGACCCAAATGAGAGGCAGGATGTGAACCGATCCACTGAAGGCAGATGACCTTGGCTCACAATGGAGAAGAGTGCGGTGGTGTCCATGTGGATAAATAATGGATAAATAAATAATGGAAAAATGGCTGCAGAAAGAATGATTCCCCATGGTGGGCTCTGAGAGCAGGGAGCAGAGAGTGGTCTCTGTGATGCTCCTTTGGAATTATCACTCTCCCTGGGAGGAAAATGTATGTATATCAGGATTTTCTAAATAAGGGCTATAATAAAGGGTTCTTTTTGTTGTTGTTGTTGTTAATTAGAATGTCTTAACTATTCTGGACTCTTTGGCTTAATCAGGTTTACTCATATTGGACGTCGAAAAATGATTTTGGAATTATGGCATAGGTCCTTCTGATGTCCTAGGTATCCCGATCTTTTCTGATGACATAGCAGAGTTGCCTCTGATGATCCAACTCCTCCATTTCTCTTTCCCATTCCCCACTCCATTTTGGAGAGAGAATGAAGCACCTTCCAGAACTATGAAAAAGTTTAGCCTAAAGGGTTGGTGTCTCTTTAAATGTCTTGAATCTCTTTTATGGGACATAAGAACAAGCAGAACTGTGTAACTGACAATTAACTTAAAAATAAATTTTCTAAATTATACACACAGTACCTGCTAGTTTAAATAAGTTAAATAATACAGAGGTGTATAAAGGAATGTTAATCATTGTTCTTATTATCCCCCGCTCCTCCCCCACCCCTGCCGAGACAAACACCCCTTAGCCCTGGGGCTACACCATATAAAATACCTTTTGCACAGTGAAGAAAACCATCAACGAAACAAAAGGCAACCTACTGAATGGGAGAAGATATTTGCAAATGATATATCTGATAAGGGGTTAATATCCAAAATATATAAAGAAGTTAGACAACTTAACACCAAAGAAATAAATAATCTGA
>PITA01010479.1:0-71765 GCA_004023965.1 Spilogale gracilis
TTTTTTTTTTTTTTAAAGATTTTATTTATTTATTTGACAGAGAGAAACACAGCCAGAGAGAGAACACAAGCAGGGGGAGTGAGAGAGGGAGAAGCAGGCCTCCCGCCGAGCAGGGAGCCTGATGTGGGACTCGATCCTGGGTCTCCAGGATCATGCCCTGAGCCGAAGGCAGTTGCTTAACCAACTGAGCCACCCAGGCACCCCAATCTTTGTGTTTTCTACTTTGCCCCAGATTCCTCTCTAACATTAGGACCAAGCTACTTTCATAGGTATAGATGAATTTCCTTTATTCTCCTTTTCAGGACATGAAAGGATGACTCAAAGTATTTCTTTTAAAGAAAGGAGTTGTATAACTTAAATTTGCATAGCAGTGTACTTTCACATGATTTGCCTAATCTAATCTGTATAAATCTTTGTGAACTAGGAAGAGCAGATATTAATAAACTTTAAATAAATTTTTGAGATGAAGAAACAGGCTCAAATTTAAATGAATTATCCAGTATCATTGAGAAGCTACCTGGCAAAACTGAGATTTAAGCCCAGATATCCTCTCTCAATTCAGTGTTCCTTCTACTTTTGGGGACAATAAGTATGATTTGCTGGGCCAGATTCACATGTGAATTCAGATTTCACACATAAAGCTGTAGTCCCTGCATTACTGCATTCGTAATTGTTGGAATGTAAGAGTTGGTTTTTAAATTAAGAATACACAAGCACTAGGGGTGCCTGGCTGGGTCAGTCAGTAAGTAGAACATGCAACTCTTGATCTCAGAGATGTGAGTTCGAGCCCCATGTTGGGTGTGGAAATTACTTTAAAAATAAAATCTTAAAAAAATAGTAATAGAATAACATCCTTAAAAAAAAAAAAAAGAATATTCAAGCAGTAAGATCAAACTGTGGGAGAGCTCCCAAAGGAGGAATCCCATCAGACACCTAAGCTAATACTTTAAATTTCAGTGCAGTGAAAGTGTGGTTATCTCTCCCCTCCTGCCACCCAGTAAAGGTTGGAAAGAAGAACAAGTAACATGGGACACAGTGAGGTTGGAAGTACAGAAGCAACATTACTTAAAGGAAGGGGTCACAGACCTTACTCACCCTCAATTTTATCCTATATAAAATTCAGATCATAGTAGCTATAGTACAACGTTTTTGTGCTACCAAAATAAGGCGATTATTTTCAAATATTCAACAAAGAGTTATTTGAGTATTAGAAGAGTGAAGGAGTCCTTGCGCTTGGCCTAGGCTCTAACTTCAAACGCCGGTCAGGAAGGAGAGGGGACTGCAAGTTCTAATCCCCTAAGTACCTGGTGATTCCCCTAGCAACCAGACCTGCCCTTAGCTGCTTTCCAAAAGCTACCTTATGTGTAAACTCAGGTATGCCTAAAGGGGTTTGTTAGAGAATATCAAGACACCTTTATTACTCTTTTTTTTTTTTAAGATTTTATTTATTTCTTTGACAGAGAGAAACACAGCTACAGAGGGAACACAAGCAGTGGGAGTGAGAGAGGGAGAAGCAGGCTTCCCAAAGCGGGGCTCGATCCCAGGTCTCTGGGATCCTGACCTGAGCGGAAGGCAGTTGCTTAACCAACTGAGCCACCCAGGTGCCCCAAGACATCTTTATCACTTTTACCACTTAGAAAATTCCAAACATTTTAGGAGCTCTGTGCTGGAAATGGGGTGGGAGACAAATGTGTATTTTTACTATAAACAACAATATCAAACCTCTCCAGTTGGGTGCCTGGGTGGCTCAGTAGGTTAAGCCTCTGCCTTCAGCTCAGGTCATGATCTCAGGGTCCTGGGATTGAGGCCCACATCGGGCTCTCTGCTCAGCAGGGAGCCTGCTTCCTCCTCTCACTCTACCTACTTGTGATCTCTCTCTCTCTGTCAAATAAGTAAATAAAATCTTTAAAAAATTGACCAGATCTGGTCTTACCAGTACACAGGATCACCCTTCAATGTATTATAAAAACTAGGTTTCCTGAGAATTAAAAGGACCATTATTACTAATTACACTGGAATAGGGTGCCCAGGTGGCTCAGTTGGTCAAGCATCTGACTCTTTTTTTTTTTTTAAGATTTTATTTATTTATTTGACAGAGAGAAACACAGCTAGAGAGGAAACACAAGCAGGGGAAGGGAGAGAGGGAGAAGCAGTGGGGCTCGATCCCTGGTCTCCATCCTGGCTCTCCAGGATCATGACCTGAGCCGAAGGCAGTCGCCTAACCAACTGAGCCACCCAGGGGCCCTGCATCTGACTTTTGGTTTCAGCTCATGTCATGATCTCAGCATTGTGAGACTGAGCCCCACACTGGGCTCTGCACTCAGCACAGTGTCTGCTTGAGGTTGTCTCTCTGCCCCTTCCTCCACCCTCTCTTCCTCTCAAATGAATGAAAAAAATCTTTTAAAAAAATAATTACACTGGAATGATTGGCACAAGCGGGCCCTGTGCTATTTACAATCTGGGATTTATGGCAACTCTGCAAATACTTCCACCTAGACCTTTCACATCTTACCCAACATGAAAACAGTCATTGATTTTTCTTAAAAACAAAACAAAACAAAACAAAACTGTTTCCTCATATTATTAAATACCACCTGAATTTATCGCATTTTCTCAAGTCAGAAACCTGGGACTCATGCCCAGTTCTCTCTTCCACTCTCTCATAACCATTTCATACAATTTCTCTCATAGATCCACCTACAAAATATGATCCAAATATATGTACTTCTCTCTTCCCCCCATTGTACTTAGCCCACCACCCTGTTCATTTCCTTCATAATCTGTAATTTCATATTTGCTAGCTTACTTATCACTATGTGTCTTCTCTAGTTTACTGCCAGGGACCCTGAGGTTTGATCACCCAGTGCCTGGCATTCCTAGCACCTAACCTAACAGGTACTCAATAAATGTTTACTGGATGAATGAATACATGAATAAACAAATAGAAAAAATAACCAAACATCCTGCAAAACACCTTTGGGAAATGCTAGTATAAATAGTGTGAAATTGAGAATAATACAGCTGGGTCTTTGTGCCCTATTAAAACATCAGCATCTGAGACAAAGACCAAACAACCAAGTAAGGTCAGAGTTAGTGCTGGGAAAAGGCAAAATGAAGCCCAGTGTGGAGAAAAGTAGAGAGACCTGGTAAATTCAAATTGTTCCCTCTGTTCCTCTCCTTTGCTCTCTATATAACTCTGTTTTAATTCTGTATCTTGCACTAGCAGAAAAAATTCCATCGATAAACAGGTCAAAACAATCTTTCTTATTAAGGAACACCGTTCTATCTGGTAGCAAAGGAAAGCCCTATTGATATGGAAGTCACCACTCAGAAGCATTCTCATCAGCAGTGCCATTTTTTGCTAGAGTCAGTTTGTTGCAAAAAAATACCAAAGGAAGGCTTACTTCATAACAGGAATAACATCTTGGACAATCATCGAATAACAAATTTACTCTCTTTTTTAAAAAAGATTTTATTTATTTGACAGAGAGAAACACAGCTAGAGAGGGAACACAAGCAGGGGGAGTGAGAGAGGGAGAAGCAGGCTTCCTGCTGAGCAGGGAGCCCGATGTGGGGCTCGATCCCAGGTCTCCGGGATCATGACCTGAGCCGAAGGCAGTTGCTTAACCAACTGAGCCACCCAGGCGCCCCACAAATTTACTCTTTTAAAAAACTAACTTTAAGACAAAATTAAACTAGACAGATATTCTCACTTCGGTTGCAACATCATTCATGTGAGTCTCTGTCATAAACAGTTGAATAAGGTGCGAGCTAGTAATGGGGAAAGGACAGAATGGGAGTGGGAGATGGACCCTGCACCTATCTTTATAGCCTAGTGAAGAAGACAGACTATGGGCAAATAATTTGTTACAAACAAGGAAAACATGGTATGAAGGTAATCCAATAATGTCATAATAGGAAGGAGAACCTACTTGAAAAGGAGGTCAGAGAGGGTTCCAAGGAAGTAGTACCTAAGCTGACATGAGAATGTGAAGGTAGCCAGGAACTGCAAGTAATGCAGCGAGGCAATTTCAGCAGAGGACCTAAGGTGTGAAAGTGCTTAACAAGTCCTGGGAACTGAGAGCAAGAGGCCCGCGCAGCTAGAACACAGTGCAAGAGAAGAGCAGTAAAATGAGATTAGGAAGCAGGCAGGGACCAGTTCCTATAAAACTCTCTCAAGAATTCTGAATTTTATTCTGAATGCTACGTGAAACCACTGATGGGTTGTATAGAGAAGAAACATGATTCAGTTTGCACTTTAATTAAGCTCACCCCTTGAAGGCACCGGGGTGACTCAGTGGGTTAAGCATATACCTTTGGCTCAGGTCCTGATCTCAGGTTCAGGTCATGATTCCCACACTGAGCCTTGGATTGAACCCCCAAGTCGGGCTCCCTGCTAAGTGGGGAATCTGCTTCTCCCTTTCCATCTGCCTGCAGGTCCCCCTGCGTGAACTCTCCCCCTCCCACCACTCTCTGTCAAATAAATAAATAAAATCTTAAAAAAAAAATCACCCTTGTATTCTGGAAAATGAGTTGGTGGTGAGTAGGGGACAAGATAACCAGAGAGGCTAGTCTCTGGCAGTTCAGTGGCTGTTTGCAGCCACCTGCAAAGAGATGAATTAGACTAAAAAGCTTCAGGTATGTTTTCAAGATAGACCAGAGGATACGGTGGAATGTGGGGAGAGTGAGTAATGGATGGTGGCCGGATTAATGGTTTGAGCAATTGGGTATATGGCAGTGGCACTTACAGAGATGGGAAAATAAAGGAAGAAACACATTAGAAGGATAAATTGAAGAATTTAGTTAAATTTAAATAATACTGAACTGCCATGTATAATCAGCTTATATAGTCTTTCTCTTCAGGAAGACCTTTAAAAATGGGAGTATGTTTTCACCTTTGAAATCTTAACATCCTGAGCAATGCAACATGTTACAGAATACCATTAAGTATTTGTTAAGCGAACGTCACAGCTTTGCAAATATCTCATTCCTTACAATATAATAAGATTCTAGTTATTGTGAAAAACCTGATCTTAGACTATTTTCCTTAGCAAAGCTGACAAGGAAAAATTGACTGACCATTAATTATCCTTTAACTTAAAAAGAGAAAGAAAAAGTATGAGATTCTTATTTTTTTAATTCTTTGTTTAATTTTCTGTAGTTAAAATAAAATGGGAATAAAAGCTTTAATGTGTGTGCTTAAATTCTTGGGCTGGCTACAGACCTACTTCAAGTGATTTTACCTCCCAGTGTTTCAATTTCTCCATTTGCAAAAGGGAGATAATGGTAGTTGCCTTATCTCACAAGGATGTCATGAAAATAAGTCAGATAAATTGCTTTGCCCTCCATGGAAAGGGGCTCTAGAAAGTAAGCATTATTAGATATGATGATGAATACTCACAACTTCAAAGATATTTTTAAATTGCCCCCCAAGTCTTTGAACATGTTAAGCCTATGAATAGCACTGTGTTAGGTGTTTATACATTTCTGGCAATCTTTCACCTCTTGTTAAAGCAGTAAATGGTCTTTGACAAATGTATTTCTCATTCTTTGATAACTACGCTTCCTTGTTTGTACACTTGAAAGATGATTATCATCTGGCATGTGAGGTCAAGTTGAACTCCTCAGTGCCATTACAGTTCAATTGCAACTTTAATTGAGTTTTTCTTCCAAGATTGAAAATAAGTCCTTTGGTTCACTTTTTGTAAGCTACTTGCACTCTAAAGAGTGATTGTGAGGTGAATACAACTATTTTAAGCAAATGATATGTATAAATAATGTTTTTCATTTTAGCCACAATATCAATTCAAAAATCGATATGAAAAATTCAGTATTTTAATTTCTTCATTGTTGCATTCTTGGTAGGTTTTCTTAAACTTGCTTTTAATAGCGATAATTATGCATTTTAATATTACAAATACAGACAGTCCCCAACTTACAGTGGTTCGACTTACAACTTTTTTACTTTAGGAAGGTGCAAAAGCGATACGGATACTTCCAGTAGAAATCATACTTGAAAGTTTGAATTTTGATCTTTTCCTGGGCTGGCAATATGTGGTCCAATGCTCTCTCGAGATGCTGGGCAGTGACAGCAAGCTACAGTCCCAGTCAGCCACGCAATCACAAGGGTAAACAACCAATACACTTAAAACCATTCGGTACCCATACACAGTCATACTGTTTTTTTCACTTTCCACACAGTATTCAACAAATTAGGTGAAATAGTCAACACTTTATTATAACATAGGCTTTATGTTAGAGATTTTGCCCAAGTGTAAGCTAATGTAATTGTTATGAGCACATTTAAGGTAGGCTAGGCAAAGCTATGATGTTTGTTGGGTTAGGTGTATTAAATGCATATTTAACTTATGATATCTTCAGCTTACAATGGCTTAATCAGGACATAACTCCATCGTAAGCCAAGGGAGATCTATAAAGAGAGCCAAGGTACACAAAATATCACCAAAGTAAAAACCTACAGACCTCAAGACAAAATACAGGATAGAAAATATCATCTAGAACAAAATTTCTTATTACAGACATGCATCAAGTTCATAATTAGGATTATACATTTTTAAAAATTCTCAAATCATTAGCATTTCCATCCTCATCCACACATCTCTTACCTAAATACCTAACACAAATCAAAACTCTCCCTGCTAGAGTAGCCAAAATACTCCCAGTCAAGGGCTATAAAATCATTCCTTGTAAAATAAAAGATTAAGGTCTACCCCTCTTCTCTTAAATAACACTGCTTCAGGTAAATCTTAATTTATCCATTCAACAGATGTGGAATCTGAAACAGAGTGACTTATACTAGATCTCTCAGCCAGGTCAAAACACAGGCTAAATAAAAATGCTTGACCACAAGGATACCCTCATTCCCATTTATTCCTGTTTCCTTTTTCTCTCAAGGAAGAAAGGAGAATTTGAGGCAACACAAATGAAGACACTGTACACTCTGATAACTTTCAGAGGGGAAAGCTAAACCAGGATAGAGGAATAGTAGGGAGAAAATGGCCTCAGGTCCACCAAGTGATGGTAGAAGCTTGCTCACAGCCCCACCAGGATCTGACAGAAGGGACACTGAGGGACAATAGACCCATCCATCAGGCAGAACCCTGGAGAAAATACCGCAGGCCCTATTTATGGGGAAGGAGTAACACTACAATTTCAGAATATTATTTAAGTTCAATTTTGAAATTTCTGTCTCCAGGGATATACTCAGGGGCCTCTAAAATATGCCAACAGCATAACTTCTTCTCAAATACAATTATCCTGGGTAGGCCTTGAACTAGTGGGATGGCCCAAACCCTTGTACTTCTAGGGAATGCATAACTGATGTCTGATACTGCTGAATTTGCCTAGGCCAAAGGTCATAACTTAGAAGCCTATTAGGCCCAGATTTTACCTCAAAAGGCTCTTCGATTGGCCCATTGTAATGACTTCTGACACCAATATCTCAAGTTAGGCCAGACTTCAGAGATTAGGGGCATAGTCCTCCACAAGACTGCCTTTCCATCAAATACCAGCCACAAGTTTGAGGGCCCCAGGCCATTCTCCCTTCTAAGCTGCTGTCTACAAATTTAGGGGTTCCTCTACCTCCTCAAGTCTGATAATTTGCTAGGATGACTCAAAGAACTCAGGAAAATGCAATACTTATAATTACAGTCTTGTTGTAGCAAACGGATTCTAATCAGGACCAGCAAGTAGGAAAGATGCATAGAGTGAGGTCTGGGAGGGTCCCTGAGCTGGAGCTTCCGTTGTTATCTCCTGGGTCCTCAGGGACTTATTCTCCCAACACACTGCTATGTGACAAGACAGGTCATTAAAAACCAGGGAAGTTCATTCAAGCCTCAGTGTGTCCAGAGTTTCTACTGGGGCTTCATTATATCAGTATGATCAGCTAAATCATGTGTCAGTCTCTGCCCACCCACCCCACCCCCACACTTCCCAGGAGGCTGGGCAGACAATCCCATGTTTGCTCTTCCTGGCATGAACAGCCCCAAACTGAGTCATCTCATACCCTTAGCCACCTCACAAACTGTAAGAGGTCCACGATGAACAAGAAAGGCACTCCTACCACTCAGGGGGGATTTCCAAGGGTATAGAAGCTTCTCCCCACAACTCAGAAACAAAGACCAGCCAAATTACTTAGAAACCCACGCCATATTTAAATTTTATTTCACGTGAGCTACCAACATTTACAAATCAGTGTTCACATAAAAATTGAAATGTTTGTCCTCCCCTAAAGAAATTGGCAACACTAGGCCTCCATTCCCATAAAGCTGCTGCCCCCTTCAGAAGGGACACTCATGCTCCCTGCCATCTCCCTCCTGTTTTCTTATTCTTAGTGTAAATTGCTTCTTTGTTTCCTTCATGCAAACATTTAAATCTACAAATTCTGGCCTAGGCCGTGGGTATTTTGACTGTTTTTACTGCATCACACATTATTAACTTCAAGGAATAATGGGGAAGGAATGACAATTAGCTCATTTCATTCTTTGTTGCAAACTGTTCCTCCTCGATGGTTTCTACGAGGCTGGATGCGTGTGCACACATATGCATGCCTGTACCATGTATGTGTCTCTTAAGTCTCAAGCCAAGCTAGCATGACATTTTTGACTGCAGAATGAGAACAATCTGAAATAAAACTTGTGTCATTCTCAGAGTCAACGACTATAGCCCATCCAGGACCTTAGAAAAGAAGCCTCTCATTCTAAAGACAAAGTAAAACCTATGTTTTTCAATATTTTCAAAGCTATAGCTTCCTTCATGAACATAAAATTCTCACATCCTCCTTTATTCTTTGAAATTCAACATCATTCGCTGAAAATAAATAGGACAAGTACTGTTATTTTTGAACTTCATATACCCCTTCTCCCTTTGTAAACCCCTTTCTAAATCATTTTTTGAAAGAATATGAAAGGCGTGGAAACAAGCCCCAAGTACTTCAGTGACCATGGGGACACTTCTAGTCTCTCTCAGGTATAGGTGTCACATAGCCCTTGAGTTTATCTCAATATTTGTAAATTTCCTATTTGGAATTCAGCTACTCACTAAAATTTGTAACACCAAAATCAGTACCTGCAGTGTTTTCATGGTCATCACAAACATGTGCAGGGCAGTGAAAAATCTGACTCACCTGATTATGAAGGTTCCCTGCTGAGGCCAAACAAGAGGACACTTTACATTCTTGTTCCTAAAGAACACTATAAATAACTGCCCTTTTTGTGTTCTATTTAGTGGCACTATTTTTTCACTTTCGTGCTTTTTCTTAATGATTTTGCCATTTAAAACAGGGTGCCCTGGGTGGCTCAGTTGGTTAAGCGACTGCCTTCGGCTCAGGTCATGATCCCGAGGCCCAGGATCGAGTCCCACATCTGGCTCCCTGCTCGGCGGTAAGCCTGCTTCTCCCTCTCTCACTCCCCCTGCTTGTGTTCCCTCTCTGGCTGTGTTTCTGTCTGTCAAATAAATAAAATCTTTAAAAAAAAAAACAAACAACACAACCCCCAAGCATCGTGTTGAAGTGCTATCCCATGTTCTCAAGTGCAAGGTGGCTGTGATAAGACCTATAGAGAAAATATATGTGCTAGATAAGCTACAAGCATGAGTTATAGTCTTGTTGAACATGAGTTGAATGTTAACGAATCAACGATATATGTTAAATAATATATTACAAATAGTCAATAATATATTGCATATATTAATATAGTTTTTTAACAGAAACACACATAAAACAAGACAATGTATTAACCAGTTGATGAAGATGTTGTGACCCAGAGGCTCACAGAAACCGAATTCTATATTTCCCTTGAGAGAAATGGTTCAGTATTCACTAATTCAGTATTTATGATAACTTTATAGAACATAACTACCATAAGTGACAAGGATAAACCGTACTTGTAAAATAGTGAAGCACACATGGGACTTTCCAGCACAAAATCACATCAAAGACACCGTGGAGGGAATGGGGGTGGGGATGGAAACTAAGCTCACAGGCAAGCAACCATTAAGGATGCTACTTTATTTTAAACCAGAAAGTGATGGTGGAGTTAAGGCTAGTCATCCCTCCTAGCCAAACCAACAGAGCAGTAAGATGCCACGTAATAAACAGAAGACAACTCTAAGTTGGGAAGCTTTGCCGTTGGTCCCAACTCTGCCAATAATTAATTCAGGCAAGTCATCTAAACCCATTTAAGCATCAGTTTCTTTATCTGCTAGAGAGATGTAAATCTTGTAGCAATAAGTCACATTTGTCGTAATTATTATCTACAAAAGGTCTCCATGTAAATTTTCTCATTGGATGAACTTGATGGCCACTTATTACTCCAAAACTGTACAACTTAAGAGAATCATTTTGCCAAAATAGAATAAATATGTCAAATGTTTATAATACTAAGAAGAGCTCTCCTTTGGAATATTTATGAGATATTAGCCAGAGGGAGGACTTCAAATATGAGAACAAAAAACCAGCTGTGGGCTTATTTTTAAATTGTATTTATTCAATTACATTTTCTTTTTAAAAATGAGACAAAAACATTCCCAGTAGATGGCCATCCCTGCCTCAGGCTCCATACCACCACCAATTTTATGAATGTGGAGAAGCAAATGTACCACTAGATGGAGCAGGAACAAAAGACTTATTTTTAGTTCAAGGAACCCAGGCAAAATTCAAGAGACCAACTTCTGAGTAAATGGAACCTTAGTGAAGCTTTGTTACTTCAAGAATCTAGAAAATCAGAACTAGAATTTCATTCGGTTACTCACCCCATGTCCTTTCCACAGAACCATGCTGACTGGGGAAAAAATGTTTTTTTCATTTTATTTAGAGAACATTACCAGCAACAGTGAATTCCAGTTTTGTTCCACATCCCATTTCTCATTTTTCCTATAATAGGGCTAATATCTGTTGTTGTCCATTTGTATTTCATCTATTCTACTATTTCACCTATTCTCTGCTCTGCGGATTTTGTTGAAGTTTTTGCATTCACCAAAGTAGATTTCTCAGCTAGTCTCCTCAGTCGGGTGCGAGATTGTCAAAACATTTCATAAGCATTTGTTAACCAGAACTAGTGGGTTGTCAAAACAATGAAAATTGTGTTCCTTATGGTGATTGCGTTTTAATTTTCTTTGCCTCTGCCTTCTTTGGAGGCGAGGTGCTAAGTGGTGACAAACTGAAAGGTTTGCAAAGAAATGTATTTCTTGGACAATATTGAGGGACCTACCTTGCGTAGTGGGCTGAAATGCTACAGACCTCCACATTTACAAATTTGCTGACATGGTCCTCCTGACTGACCCTTTCCATTGTCAGGTCAGATGAGTTGGGTCGCAGCACCGCTGATAATTTGCCTTTGTAATGCAGGCCACTGGCTACTATCTCTCGCAGAAACTGCCCCCAGAATAGCCCTCTTAAGGAGGTGAAAGCACAAATCTGGGATGAATCTAATACACAAGCCTGGAGGTAGGAATTAGGTCTTGGGGATAAGTTTCTTTTCATCTAGTGGGTCACGAGCTTCTTTTCTTTTCTGTAAGAAAACCAGATCCAGTGAGGGCGGGAAATACATTTCTTTGCAAACCTCCTTATGAAATATTTTGACAATCTCGCACCCGACTGAGGAGACTAGCTGAGAAATCACTTTGGTAAATGCAAAAACTTCAACAAAATCCGCAGAGCAGAAAATAGGTGAAATACAAATGGGCAACAAAACCAGAAGAGAGGGATTGGGACAAAAACCGTACAAAAGAATGACCAGCTAGCAATTTGGCTCACGGACCTTCCACTTGGGTCAACTGCATAAAGGCCCTCCACCCATCTTTCTACCAATTTACACGGCAGATTTGGGGATCCGCAGGTCCACCACTGATGGGGAATGGAGACCCAAGCGCACAAAAGGAGTGCCCACAACCCCTTCCCATGGGAAAGTCGACTACGGGCCTCCAGCAGCCCCTCTGCAAGCGGCATGTGTGTGAGCCCAGTCCCGAGTGCAAGTCCCACAGCTCAGGGAAGCGCACCGCGCGCGGGGACCGGCTCCGTTTCTCTCCCTGCGGCCAGAGCCTCGCCCTTGGCCCCCAAGGGTCCCGCGGCTGACAGAGCCCAACTCTTCGCGACGGCAATGGGTGCCTCCGGAGAAGCCCCGGGCCGACCGCGGCCTCTAGGCGGGACCCGGGGTCAAGCGGGCGAGCCACCGCAGGCTCCCGGGAGGGGCGAGCAAGCCAGCGGCTGACATTTTTTGTTTGCTCCAAACTGGATGGTGGACGGCGGTAGGCCGAGGCTTTTTCCGCCCGCTGAAAGTCAGCGAGAAAAACAGCGTGCGGGAAACAAAAGCGCAGCGCCTACGCCCCGCTCAGTTAGGGTTAGACAAAAACTGGCTGCCACCCCTCCCAGACCCACCCTCCGCAATCCGAGCTAAAGGCCGCCGCGTCTCCCTTTAAAGGAGCAGCCGCGGCCTGCGCCGATTGGCCAGAGCCCACCCGTCTCGGCTCTCGCGAGAGCCGGCCTCGGCATTTCCCCCTCTCCCCGCGAAGTTCTATTTCCGGCCATGAGGACCTTCGCACCCCTCCTCCAAATTCCTTAGGGAAAGTATTAGGTCTTTTTTCCCGCCAGTTCTTTGAAAGTGAAAACTAATTTGCAGTACCGCTGGGCTCGGTTTTTCATCCCCTACAGACCGGGCGCGATGCGCTCGACCACCTTAAAAAACAGTTCACAGAAAACTTCTAGGACCGGGGAAACAGAACAGTGATTCTTAACTATAATCACATTTGTTAAAGATTAAGAAAATAGATTCCCGGATCTATTAATCTGACTAAACCGGAATATTGGCTCGGCTCCTAGGACTGCCTCGGAGTTCCTACCCTGCTCCCCTCTCATTGGAATGCCGCTCTTCAGCTTCTCCTTGAACAAAGGATGGTTTTTATTAAGTATAACTACTTCGTTCTTAATTTTAACATTCAGGTTTGAGTCTACCTTTTATTATGAATAAAAGATTTTCATTGGTTGACTTTGCTTTAATACAGTGATTAGGTTTAAAAAAAAAACACCATAAGTTGTAGCGGGGAAGCCCGGTATAGTACTGTTTTACATATAACTGGTAGATCCTAATTGTTGAACTCATGTTCTATTGGGTGAATTCTGTGGAGTTTTCGCTGTTGACACTTCAATCTGGGAGAAAAGCAAAATGTTAGCGGCTTGGTTTCTAACAATTGTAAGGGCGGGAAAAATGCCAACTTGATTTTTGAATTTTATTCCCTATCCCTGGATTACCTGGAAAGGATCATCTGTGATCCCATGTTAGAGGCTGGAGTCGGTACAGAATATTCCAGGGTGGTTGTTGGGTTAACCACCTGAGACCACGTTTGAGGATCGTTTGCTCGCCTAACCTAGCAGATTACTTTAGGATTACTTTAAACTTAAACCCCTTAACCTGTTTAAATCTCAATTTCTTAATTTGCAAAATGGGAATAACACTTGTCTTGCCCATCTCTCTGGGATATTGGAGTTTAAATTAGATGACTAGATAGCCTTATTTTCTTCTAGAAAAGAAAAAGCACTGTTAAGAATTTTGAAGTGAAGAGTGAGTTCATGCTTTCTGCAGTGCTTGTGAATCTAGTGAGTACAGCATCAACAGTTCAAACTGCCCTCAGATAATCATTTTCTACACCTTATCCAACCTAGTTTTGCTTATAATCACTAATGTGGGAGGGAAGTACCAAGGAATGAAATGCACCTCTTCACAAATGCTTGACTCGGATCTACTTAACTGCTGCTTGTACAATGTGCCCATTGTTTTTTACACCTTGGAGCCTTTGCCCTAACGTTCCCTCTGCCCAGACTGTGCTTCTGGGCAATTCTATATATCCATCTACCTACTGGGGTGCACCACAGAAAGGATCAGGGAAGGAGATAGAGATGAAAACGGAAATCCCACAATCCCTACCTTCTAAGAACATATCTAGTGCGAGAGAAAGACAAGCAAACCAAGTAGGGCTGCATAAATTAAGTGGTCAATAGAAGTACAAGTAATATGTGCTGGAGTTCAAAATGAATTTTGGCTGTGTTGAGGAAGTAGCATCTGAGTGGGACCTATAAATTATTTAATTCTATAACAAAAAATAACTTGTCTTATGGTATTTTTGAAAGTATCTTTAGGGGCATTATCCCATTTGAACCTCACAATGACACTGTCAGACAGATAAGGGATTAGCAGCCCCACTTTATGGATGAGGAAATTGATCTTCAAAATGTTCGTGCAGTTGGTGAGGCAGCAGGGCCTAGACCTAAATCCACATATGTTGCTCCTAAATTCTGAGGAAAGGGCATTGCATTAAGTTTCAGTTCCACTTGTCTTTTAAGCCCAGCCCCAAAGCCAAATCTACTAGAAAGTCTTCCATGAAATTCCAAGGTATTTTCCCTCTTTTGAGCCCCCATAGCATTTTATATTTCTCTGAGAACATTAAATCACTTTCTATCCAGTATTATTATAAATAAGGGAAAAATTTCACCTCTAATACTAGACTGCTGGCTTCTTAAGGATCTGACTCCTGATTTAGTATTCATTGCACTTTGCACAGTACTTTGCATGGAGCTGAAATGAAATACTTTGAGTTATGTTAATACTGCCATCATTATCAGGAACCCAGGTCATTTTATACTCTTCTTCCCCTCTTCATAATATTTGTCAGTTTTTTGTCACTTCTTCTTTTTAGTTCCTATTGTCTATAATCTTGAGTATAAAACTTGACTCCTTTATATCTAGACTAATAACTTATTAACTGATCACCAAATCTTCAGGGCCTTCCCAATGCATTTTATCTTCCAAACTACAACCACATTCATCTTAACCTAATTTCCTGTGTCTCCTCCTTTTCATTCTTTAATTGTCTATAGCACATTTAACACAAAGCCTTCCAGTCCAGTCCCTGGCCTTCATTTACCTTCCTAGTCATTGTTCTTAGTCTGCTCCCTATGAGATCTTCATTTCACTAAAACCAGTCTATTAAGCATGCTTTGAATATGCTTTGTTCATTCTCATCCCTAAGCCCTTGTTCATTTCAGTTATGCTCTTTTGGCTATCTGCTCTCTTCCTCCTCCTCTACCACACACCCATCCTAATGCCACCCCATCCATGATGGCATACATTTGCTATGAAATCTTTCCTTATAGCAACCTTCTTTCCATAAACTTTAACAAACTTAAATCTGTATCACTCATTTGGCACACATGTTGTACTACAACTTGCTCTTTTTCCAAAGGAGATAGAAGATCTCCAAGGTCAAGAATAGTTTCCTCTGCCATTTAATTTGGCTCTACTCAATGGTTTACTTCACCGTTATTTTCCCCCCAACATAGAAATGCAAAAGACACGGACAATCCAATAATTCAAATACTTCCTATTCCCCCAGATACTTATAATATCCAGTCTTCTATCACAAATACTCAAAACATTCTTTTCTACCATTTTATCTGTATTCAGAAGCATCTTTGGTGCACTATGTTGGGTCCAACTTCTTTAAATTCTGCCTCGGTGATCCACATGTCCTGGAAGGCAGACAGGGATGCAAGAATAGAGCCTCCCATCCACACTGACAGTTTCCTTTCTGGGGGAGCTGTAACCTGCACAGGTGTATTAGCAGGTACCATATTTGCTATGTCTTTAACTAGCCGCTTGTCCAAACCAGGGAAAGAGGTTGATCCCCCAGTAAGGATAATATTAGAGAAAAATGAATTCCTTAGATCTGTATCGCATTTCATTATGCTGCTGAAACACAACTTATCGATGCCAGGGGTATCAAGGTTCATAAGATGTGGAGAGAAAAGGACTTCTGGACAACGAAAGAGCTGGTTATGGAGCTTGATCATCTTCCCATCAGGCAGGTGGTAAACTTTCTCTACAGACTCGGGATTCTTGGCCCTTTCCTCTTCATAGTTCATTACCACATAACAAGAGGTTTCCTTAATGTCTGCAACAATCTTTCTGTCTGTAGCACCAAGCAGCATGATGCCATTGTCCTTCAACAGCATCATGAGGTAGTTGGTGAGGTCAAGGCCGGCCAGATCTAGCTGCTGGACACCATGAGGCAGACAGTAACCCTCAAAGATGGGCACACACTGGGTAACCCCAGCACCTGAATTCAGCACAAAGCCAGTTGTGAAGCCAGCAGCAAAGAGAGCCAGCACCCCTTGGATGCACATATAGAAGGCAGGAACCTGCAAATGCTCAAAAAACACTTCAGTTATCTGTTGTCGGTTCACCAGTGGGTTCAGTGCTGGCTCAGTAATCAAGACTGGGCCATCACAGGCCTTTAGCTTCAGGTTATGATCATAGATATGCTTCCACATGATCTCCATGTCTCCCCAGGAAGTAACCAGACCACGCTCCACTGGATAGCTGTAAGAAAAGCAGTAACATAAATGGCAGCACTTTTTTTTTCTTTTACACTGGCAGCTTCTAATTTTTCTAGCATCTATTTTCTTCAAGCATGGGTTAATTCCCATTTTTATTACCTGTATCACTTTACGGGCAGTCAATGCCAGTCAGAAAAGGTAACTGCCAGCAAAAGTTAGCATAGCTACTCCCTTCCTCTGCAATTTTTGTTGCTTTCTATTTGTCCCCCCTTTAGAAGAATTTTTTTTTAAGATTTTATTTCTTTATTTGACAGAGAGACACACATCCAGAGAGGGAACACAAGGAGGGAGAGTGAGAGAGGGAGAAGCAGGCTTCCAGCTGATCAGAGAGACCAATGCAGGATTGGATACCAGGACCCTGGGATCATGACCCCAGCAGGAGGCAGAAGCTTAAGGACTAAGCCACCCAGGCACTCCCACAAAGAATCTTTTTTCAAAAAATTGGGAAATCTTTACATAATAGTACAGTTTTAAAATAAGTTAATTGAAGAAACCCACATGATGAGGGTACTACGAATTAAGTGCTATTCTTAATGAACTTGTATTTTATGGGCAATAACTTTATGTATACATTTGAATACATCTGTTTAGATACCGAGAGTGATGTTACATCGGTAATGATGTTTTAATAACCCTTGGAGATTTGTGGCCTGCGCCATCGGGCTGAGACCTTCCTGTTCCCCATTTCCTTATCCTCATACACTTGCGCCCCTCATCTGGACTCCCCCTAACCCCACGTGGGTCCTGCCTGCTGGGAGAAGGCCATACCTAATGGACAGTGAGTTCCTCCTTTCCTGCGCTTCGTTGCCCACACACAGTTCCTGCTCGCCCTTGGCTCCCCTGTTCTGGCCTTTGGCTCGGCCAATAATGTTTGGGTAGATAAACTGGGGCTCCCGCGAGCCAGCTAGGCCAGCCTTGATCATTCCGGAGCCATTGTCGATCACCACTGGGAGCTGGTAGTAGCTCATGCCGCCTCCTCCTGTCAGCAGGCCACACCTGCCACCCTGCCTGCCTGCCGGGCTGCCAGGAGTGCGGAAAAGTGCGGGCCCTGGCCCCTGGGAAGCGTTAACAAGCCCACCGCCCAGAACACGTCACAGAGGCTCTGGCCAGGCCCCACGAGGCCTGCGCAGAGAGCCCCGCTGATTGACTCCCCAAAGTACTGCCAACCTATTGCCTCTCACAGGGGCTGGGTCACTTGCCGCCCCCCCCCCCCGGAAACCAGGGGTACAAATATCAGGAAAACTAACGTTCTTCCCTAAAGATAGAAATCTAAATCTAACCGTTTACACGTGACTTTCTCTAATACTTCGATGGGCCATAAAACAATTTTCTTTTCCAAAGCCTTTAAATTCTGCTTAGTAGGCATCTGTCCAGGGGCCTGTGGAAAGCTCCAGAATGTGCCCTTGAAATTAGGAAAAGGTGGAGAGATTTGACAGGGGAAAGTTGCTGGAGAAGCTTGATTTCAGAAGAGCTTCTGAAACCCTCCTCAACTTCCAAAAAGAAAAAGGAGAAAAATGTAGGATTTAATGTGGGTTTTACACAGATGCACATAGGAGAAGGGAAGGAAAAATGGAATAAGGTAAAGAAAGGGAGGCAAACCTTAAGATACTCTTAAATATAGGAAACATTGAGGGGTGTTACAGGGGAGAGGGGTGAGGGGATGGGGTAATTGGGTGATGGGTATAAATTCTACCCCTGAAACTAAAACTATAATATATGTGAACTAACTTGAATTTAAATAAAATCTTGAAAGGAAAAAAAGTGGATTTTATGTACTTTTATTGTTGTTTCTATATAATGGGCAAATACTTTGTTGTGTTTCTTTCCCGCACTTTCTAAGCAAAATGCACTGAAAACCAAAACGGTAGAATCTTGCTTTTTTTTGATTGATTGATTGATTGATTGATTGTTAACAATCTCACCTGGTTATCCCTCATGTGATATGGAGGTTCATTCTCACTTCCTAAAAATATTTGAGTTTTAGGCATAAGGATGCGTCTGCTTTGCAAGAAAAGCGATATTCCCTAGGTCATGCGAAGTTCAGGATTAGAATAATTTAAGTACACTGCGTGCCAAAAAGTGCATCTTGGTGTCTGATTTTTTACCCCCTTAATTCTACACACCATATAGAGAATTTTAAAACAAGCAGGCAGGTTCGAACCTCTGGTTGGTCTATGGAAGCAGGGAAGGAAATTCAAAAGCTATTGACCAGTCTCTCCACCAGAGGCTGAAAGGATCACGTTACTAAGTATATGAGTTACTAAGTATATGGTGGCATTTGGTGCTGCAAACTGCCGCAGGAGGCGGAACGCCGACGAAGCCTCACACTTGTCCCGGTCTTTTCAGCAATACGTGGCGGGAAAAGAATGCCAAATAAAACATGTCTTTCCCACAGAAGAAAGTGTATCCAAAAGAAGTGCAAGGAGCCAGTGCCTGGTTTCTAGAGCGATGGGTAGGAGCCTCTGAAAAAAAAAGCGCACGCAAATTCCAACTTTCAAAATAGTTCCAGCATCACACGACTAGAAGTATAGTCAGTTTTCCCTTTCTGGTTTTGTCGTTGTTTGTTTGTTTGTTTCTGTTAAAAACCATCGCAATCTTGCTCTAAATGCCAGGAATTTGATGGTATTACAACTACATGAAGGCTATTCTGAAGCACAGAAATCAGTTGGGTTTCCGTAGTGTAGTGGTTATCACGTTCGCCTAACACGCGAAAGGTCCCCGGTTCGAAACCGGGCGGAAACAACTGGTCCTTTTTTTTTTTTTCTTTCCCATTTCCTCTTGAGTTCGCTCAAACAAGGCCATGTGACTTTTACTATCTAGTTTTTTAAAAAGATAACCTAAACAGGAACTTGTGCAGCACCGGAAATTTGAACTCTCACCTTGGTTATTTTATTCATCAAATGTTTTTACTAACAGCTTGCCACGCAGAAATGTTTCAAAATTTAAAAAAAAAAAAAAATCCAACTCCCAAACTACTGAAAAATAATATAATGTTCAGCCTCAAGAGGAGCTCAAACACGGTGTTAAAACTGTTAGCCCTGTTGCCTCTTCAGCACTCTTTATATCACAAGTCATTTAGTTTTCCATTAGCTTTTCCCTCAGATTGCAAATTCCCCTAAATGCCAAGAGACCATGTTTTAACTCTTTATTTTACACATAGTTGGTGTCATGCTTAACACCGGATAGACTCATATACTGAGTAAACTACTGAAAAGCGTTCCGACAAAATATAAACGTGGAATCAGAAAGATGAAATCAAGAAACGACCCAACTTTTCCCCTTATAAACACAATTAATAGTAGTGGCTTTATTCACAGACACGATTTTTAGGGACCAGAGAAAAGAAGTTAAAGAGCAAACAGAATGTCGTTGGAAAAATCTCAGAAGAAACGAGTACATTCCAGCTGACTGTCCTTTAAGATGAAGTTATGAATCAATATCCTAAAATCCTGACACAACTTTTAATAAGAAAAAATGAAGTTTTGGTTTTCCGAGATTTATGATGCCCTCCAAATACTAGAGAAAACTTCACCCTAACATACTAAAATATTAATTAACATATTAACATTTTATGTTACGCAGATATCTGGCATCCTTTTCCTTCACTGTACAAAATCTGAATTCGAAATAAATCATTATATTAAAATTTTTCTGGTCCAGACGCAGAACCTTTTCCAGTGTAAAGCCCACCTTCCTGCAAAGTTGCGCGTGCTCAATGTACCCTAGTGCTTCGCTCCGCTTTGCTGCATCTCAGACTTGTAACAGGTAAGGATATCCTGGAAACTAAGCCACAGTCGGCTGATGCAAACAAAATCCAGGGGGTTCCCAAGAGCTTTCGGGTAAGTAAACTGAAAAAGGGTGATCTGTCTCAGCTTGAAAATCTCCCACGCCCAAGAGCCTAAGTACACAAACTGCACTCGCGGGGTCTTGAGGAAGGGGAGGCTGATAGAAGAGAATAAACTACAAGCTCCAGCATGCAGTGCACAGTCTGGCTCCTGGGAAGAGGGCCTCGGTGCGGCGCAGCCCGACCGCGGGCGGTAGGCGAGATGCTGACGGCCGTCGACAGTGTTCAGGATGAGGAAGACAAGCGGGGCGCTGTGAATGAGCCTTAAGTACCGTATTCATGACGTTTGTGGGTTTGCGGGGGGCCCTAACATGCTGAGGAGTGGAATTTCTGTGGGCCAGACGATCGGTCCTCGCGGGTGTTGGACCTCCACAGTCCCAGAGCCTCCTGCGTTTCCACCGAACGCCCGGGCCGGATATGATGTCTTCCTAGAGAAAGAAGGAAGAGGTGGAGCGGGGCGCGGTGACGTCCTTCCAAGATGGCCGAGAGAGCGTGAAGAAACTGTACCCCCTTGGATTGCTCTAGGTGAGTTCTGTATTCACCCCCCAGATTGCCAGTCCTACTCTCTCTAGACGCTGGGCCATTGGAGGGTAGTCTTCTTGGAGTTCGAATACAAGTCGGGGCGAAGGTATTAACGTGGAAAGTTGGGGAGGCAGCCCGGTGTTGGCCTTGGCCACAACCTCTGCTGTGGGAACTAGAGGTAGTGGGAGCTGGACGAAGGGCAGTGTGGCAGAAGCCGGGAGACAGCGGCTTTAGTTGTCACTCTCCGTTGCGGTCGGGAGTGGAGAAGTGGGAAGAAAGGAGGTGTGGCTACCTCTTGGCGAGTTGGGGAACCGTGACAACTCTTGGCTCTGCTCATTCTCCGCCCCCCGGGCACCTGCTTCGCGTTTTGAACAACTGTGCACCACGGAGACTAACAGGTTTTGGTGATTTGAGAGCAATTTTAAAGAACTCGTAGCGTGCTTTTCGCCATCTGTTCAAAGGAGGTCATTTCTTAGTGGTTTGTTAAAAATTTTTCCCAGCGTGTGCATGCGTACTGAGCTTGGAAGTCTGAAGGTTCTACTGCTGCAAAAGCGTGAAATTTTGCTGTGCTTTTTTTCAGCTCGTGCAGGTGTTTTCATTCATCGCCGGGTATTTCTGTGTCCAAAGGATTGTGTTACTTGTCCAAGATGTAACAAAGATAGACAGGAACTTAACTCTTCAGCATTTTTAACTATTCTGTTTGATAAGAATTTTCGGGGGGGGGGGAGGAGGAGGACAGTAAATGAGGACTGACTCTGTTTTTGTCCGTGTCCCGCCTTGTGTCCCTTCTCCCCTTACCAGCTGCTTGGGTGAAATGTTTGATGAAAACATAGGGTTACTGACTTATATTTCTTTTTGTCTTTTAGAACAAGGGTAAAATTCCATTCTGATATCAAAATGCAGTATTCGCACCACTGTGAGCACCTTTTAGAGAGACTGAACAAACAACGCGAAGCAGGTTTTCTTTGTGACTGCACCGTAGTGATTGGGGAGTTCCAATTTAAAGCTCATAGGAATGTGCTTGCCTCGTTTAGTGAGTATTTTGGTGAGATCTACAGAAGCACTTCTGAGAACAATGTTTTCCTTGATCAGAGTCAGGTGAAAGCTGATGGATTTCAGAAACTGTTGGAGTTTATATACACAGGAACTTTAAATCTTGACAGGTAAAGTACCCATTTTATTTCCACTTGTAAAAGCTAGTCAGCATTCTCTAAGGCTAACGTATATTTGTATTTTTTCCATTCAGTCCCTTAACTTGGAGTCTTCATATAGTCATGTGCCAGTGCTGTTGTTGTTTTTAATAAAGGAATCAATATTACTGATTTGGGATGAACAGACTACATTTCTTAAGCACAAAAAGCACAGGTGTTAATAAGATTTAAGCCTTGTTTCTGACACATTGATTTATCTACAAAAACAAAGACTGTGATTTCAGTTATGAAAACTTAAGGAACATACACAGTGGATTCTAAGTGAGTTCCCGTTTCTTTGGTCTTTATGTACCTCTGATCTTCTCTCTTCCTCCCTCTATCTCCTATGTCTTACAGTGGTTGAAATAAGGGAGTGTAGATGAAGAAAGAAGGATGATTCTCTGTGTTCATTTAGCAGTACTCCCATGTCTAATCATAGATAGCAATGTGCAGGGCCTCTTGTTTAGGGAAAATAATTTCCTTGGAGAGTAAATGGCAGTGATTCCTGTTATCTCTGTAAAGCTATCAGCACTAATGCTTAAATTAGATCCAAGGTGCTAGAATGCTTTTCTGAAATGCTTAATGCTCTGCACTAACAAGAAGTAGGTTCTGAGGAATTTGATAATGCAGGCGCTGTGTCCCCCTTGCGTAGTGAACTATATAATTATTTTAATACTAATGCATTTGTTAGTTGTGGAGGTGAAAGAGAAACCAATCAAATTAGTCCTGTTTTCTTTACTCCATCTTTTATGGAAGTGTGAACGTGCCTAGATCATAATCTGACATAAAAAGATTATGGGCTTTAGAATTAGATCTAGCCTGTCAGTCACTCAGTCTCGAGCAAGATGCAACCTTTGAGGGCCTCACTTTCCCCATCTGTAAAATGAGATGGTAATAACTACCTTGGTGTTTCCGTGAAGATCAAGGATTTACTTGAAGGCCCTCCTCCTGATGGTTTCATTTATTGGTTTCATTTATTTTCCCTTTTCTACTCTCCTCCCCCTTTAAATCCACAATTTTTGGAGAATAATTAGGAAAGAAATCAAAAGGAAAGACCTGAAATTGTGCTACCAACTGATAAACTTTGTTAACATTTTGATTAAATATTCTTTCACTCTTTGCCAGATGATCTCTTTCTGTATATGTGCACATACACATTAAGCAGAATCCTTCTCTCTGTCTTACATTGTAGCTTGTTGTGGAACTATACTTGTAAAAAAAAGCTGAAATCAAGATGTTCCTTAATCCTTTTGAAAAGAAAACATTTGTACTGTTTGGAATCATTTTTAAATTTTGGTGTAATGACATCTTTGAGTCAGTTCTGTATGAGTTGATTAAAGGAACAGACCGGTGTCATAGATTAACCTATATGACAGATTATTTAAATTTACTGAATAGTTGACTGTACAGGTGCCTCTAATCTAAATATTTAGAATATGTACTATAACCATAAGACTAGTGAATTTTGGTTGATTTTCAATTTAGTAGTTTCCCTTTCTCAATTAACTTTTCCAGACCTATCTTGAATTGATTTGAACACACTGAAGAGCATCTTACTTTGAGCCTTCATGCAAAGAACCAGTGTGAACAAGAGATTTTTCTCAGTTCTTTTTGGTATATATCTTTCCTGAGAATTAGTTGTTTGAGCTCAGCCACAAATGTGAGAAGGCTTACTTCAAAAGTAGAAAGTCTGTACAACTTAGTGATTAAATTAGTGGAAAAAAAAAAAAAGAAATAATTAAGTGGACTCACGAGCCAGATTTCCTTGGTCAAATCTTAGTTCTAACACACTGTGATCTTGTACAGGTTACTTTCTTTGGACCTCTGAGCCTCATTTGTACATAAAATGGGATTATTATAGATTGCATAGACATGTCCTAAGGATTAAATGAACTGTTCATGTAAAGTGGTTAGACATGTACCTGGCAATATGTAATTAAATGACTTTCGGTGACTGTTTGAAAGATGAAAGCAAGTTTGCAAGCACTGTAACTTCATGCTTGTAAACAAAAGCAGTTATTGATGTAAACAGATGCTGATTGGTTCTCTTAACTGTAACTGAGATAATAGGCTGTCTATGAAATAGATGAATAATTTGTACATAATACTGTATCAGTACTGAACAATTAATGTGCCATCAGTGCTAGTTTGTATTGGTCTTAAGTGCTACCAGACCTTGTTATGTGTTTGGTGGTTCATTTTATGGAATATTAAGCACAATTATAATTGGAGGCCTAAGTATAATAAGTGATAAATTTGGTTTTGTTTTAGTGGTATCTCTCATTTATTGTAATTTAATAAGAGACTATGTAACAAAATAAATAAAAATGCCTAAGGAAAAACATAACATTTTTAGAAAGTGATAATGCTACTGTATATATGGCAAAAAAAATTTTGTATAAAAGATGAACAAGATTGTGTTTATATTTGGGGCATTTGTACTTTGTCTTTGCAAATAGAGCATTAACTTCATTATAATGATTATTCATTATATATTCCAAATTATAACCAAGGGACATAAGAAATCTTTAAGTAATGTTTTCTTATGTAGGATTTGCAAATAGATTATATTCCAAATAGATTATATTCCAAAAGTTTATGCTATATTTAGAAACTTTAGGTATATTTTTCCAGAAAATAAAATGTTCCCCAAATTTGTGTTTAGGTTTCCACACTGACCTATAAACCTACTTTATCTATGATGAGCTGAAAAATGATTATGTATATAATGAAAAGAAATTTTTTAAAAGCCAACGTAATGTTAAATTAAAAAAGAAGAAACAGGGACGCCTAGGTGTCTCAGTCAGTTAAGCATCTGCTTTCAGCTCAGGTCATGATCCCAGGGTCCTGGGATCGAGCCCACATACAGCTCCCTGCTCGGTGGGAAGCCTGCTTCTCCCTTTGCCTGCCTTTCCCCCTGCTTGTTCTTGTTATCTCTCTGACAACTTTTTAAAAATCTTTAAAAAAAAGAAAGAAAGAAAGAATGAAACATACAGGTGACACTTGAAATAAAGAAGTTTTCATTAGGGTCCCTGGGTGGCTCAGTGGGTTAAAGCCTGTGCCTTCGGTTCAGGTCATGATCTCAGGGTCCTGGGATCGAGGCCCTTATCGGGCTCTCTGCTCAGCAGGGAGCCTGCTTCCTGCTCTCTCTCTCTGCCTGCCTCTCTGCCTACTTGTGATCTCTCACTTTCTCTCTGTCAAATAAATAAATAAAATCTTCAAAAAAAAAGTTTTCATTAGATGTTGAGAAAATGGATAGAGATCTGTAGATACTGTAGTATACTTCCAAAGACCTGAGTGGTTTACGATCCTAATTTTTAATATTTCAAATTTTACTCTTTTTTTTTAGGAAAAAAGATGTATTAATAATACTATATTTATATTAGTTGTGACTGAAACCCTTTTCTGGCTTATACGTTTGGTGAAGAGGAAAAAGGGAATATATATTTTTTTTCTGAAGAGCTAAATATTATTTAGGGAAAATGGCAAGTAGTAAGGTTACTTGGAGGGTGTGTTTGTGTGTATGTATATTTGTCCTCCGGTAATTAAAAGTAATATTTTTATATTAATACCAGCTCAACTCTCATATTTTTTTAAAATAAAGATTTTGTTTATTTGAGGGAAGGAGAAAGCACAGAGGAAGAGAGAGAAGCAGGCTGCCTGCTGCATGGGGATGGGGAGCCAGATATGGGGCCCCCCAGAACCCCAGGATCATGATGACCTGAAGGCAGACACTTAACCAGATGAGCCACCCAGGCACCCCTCAACTCTCAGATTTTATAGCTAAGAAAATCGAAGTGCCTAAAGGTGCTGACTTATTCTGATTAATTCACCTTGCAATACCAGAGCCAGTGCTAGAGTAATCAAACAGTTTTTCACTACATTATAAACGTCTGAAGAGCAGGGACTATTTGATATTTCCTTCTTTTTTTAATTTTTAATTTTTTATTAACGTATAATGTATTATGTGCTTCAGGGGTATAGGTCTGTGAATCATCAGTCTTACACAGTTCACAGCACTGACCATAGCACATACATTCCCCAGTGCCTATCACCCAGCCACCCTGTCCCTCCCCCACCACCCCCCAGCAACCCTTAGTTTGTTTCCTGAGATTAAGAGTCTCTTATGGTTTGTCTCCCTCCCCAGTCCCATCTTGTTTCATTTTTACCCTCCCTGCCCCCCACGACTCCCTACCCTGCCTCTCAAATTCTTTCATATGATAATTGTCTCTCTCTGATTGACTTATTTCACTCAGCATAATACCCTCCAGTTCTATCCATGTCATTGCAAATGGCAGGATTTCATTCTTTTTGAAGGCTGCATAGTATTCCATTGTATATACCACATCTTTATCCATTCATTTGTTGATGGACTTCTAGGCTCTTTCCATAGTTTGGCTATTGTGGACATTGCTACTATAAACATTCAGGTGCCTTCGGATCACTACATTTGTATCTTTAGGGTAAATACTCAGTAGTGGGATTGCTGGGTCGTATGGTAGCTCTATTTTCAACTTTCTGAGGAATCTCCATACTGTTTTCCAGAGTGGCTGCGCCAGCTTGCATTCCCATCAACAGTGTAGGAGGGTTCCCCTTTCTCTGCATCCTCAGCGACATCTTTCGTTTCCTGATTGTTTAATTTTAGCCATTGTAACTAGTGTGAGATGGTATCTCACTGTGGTTTTGATTTGTATTTCCTTGATGCCAGGTGATGTTGAGCACTTTTTCATGTGTCTGTTGGCTATTTGGCTGTCTTTGGAGAAATGTGTGTTCATGTCTTCTACCCATTTCTTGATTGGACTATTTGATATTTCTTAATATCCCTTATAGTGTACCACACATGGTAGATACTCAGTAAATATTGACTGGAACGTTGAACAGGGTGAACTTAAGTCTTTTTATATAATTCTAATAATGACAGACTCTCCAACTAACATGAGTTGAGTAACACACACACATACATACATATATACATATATACATGGGAAGGTGGGAAAGTTTGAGAAGCACAGTTCAGGTCCCTCACAGGAGAGCAGAGAAAGATAATAGGAAATAATTTTTTAGACTTGCTGTTTCCAGTGCAGAAAAGGTGGTTGTATCTGAATAGGCCTCAGAATGAATGGGAGGAGGCAGTAGGTGGCTAACAGCGACTTTTGTGTTCAACTGTTTTTTTAAATTTATTTTCTCATAGTGGTACATAATGTATGTAACCCCCTTTTTTTTCATCTTTTCAAGTTCTGCAAAACTAGATTTTTGCCTACATGTTACTCCGAAGGAGTGAATGAATTTTTGTAAATTTGTTCTTTTAGTTATGCCTTTTTTATCATTCTGCTTCATTAGGTTTTTAGAAGACATTGAAATGTATGTGCAGCTCTGTTTCACAAATAGTTTTTCTTTGTTCAGAATATTGTCATTTAGCCTTGTTTCCTTACAGTTGGAATGTTAAAGAAATTCATCAGGCTGCTGACTATCTCAAAGTGGAAGAGGTGGTCACTAAATGTAAAATAAAGATGGAAGATTTTGCTTTTATTGCTAATCCCTCTTCTACAGAGATATCTAGTATTACTGGAAACATTGAATTGAATCAACAGACTTGTCTCCTTACTCTACGAGATTATAACAGTCGGGAAAAATCAGAAGTGTCTACAGATTTAGTTCAGGCAAATCCTAAACAAGGGGTTTTAGCAAAGAAGTCCTCTCAAACTAAAAAGAAGAAGAAGGCCTTCAACTCCCAGAAAACAGGACAGAATAAAACAGTGCAATATCCCAGTGACATTTTAGAGAATGCATCTGTTGAATTATTCTTAGATGCAAATAAATTATCCACACCTGTAATAGAACAAGTTGTACAAAGAAATGATAATTCAGAACTCGAATTGACGTCAGTTGTGGAAAATACTTTTCCAGCACAAGATATTGTGCAAACTGTTACAGTGAAACGGAAACGTGGAAAATCACAACCCAGCTGTGCTCTGAAAGAACACTCTATGTCTAATATAGCCAGTGTCAAGAATTCTTATGAGCTGGAGAGCTCTGGGGAAGAGCTGGATCAGAGGTATTCCAAGGCCAAGCCAGTGTGTAACACATGTGGGAAAGTGTTTTCAGAAGCCAGCAGCTTGAGAAGGCATATGAGAATACATAAAGGAGTTAAACCTTATGTCTGCCACTTGTGTGGAAAGGCATTTACCCAGTGTAACCAGCTGAAAACGCATGTAAGAACTCATACAGGTAAGACTGGTTTGTGGGAGATATAATTGCATTTATACTGTGACTGAAATTAATATGCAATGTTGACTATTTGTGACAATAGTGCATGTTACATTGTTGAAAATGTCTTTGTAATTGTGACCAAGTATTTATTGGTTATTTGTTTTATTGCTGCTGATACTCTGAAGTCCTAATGTATGAGGTCATTGTACCATTTTCCCCCATAGTTAAACACAGACTCGATTCTAGTTTACTAAGGATTTAACAGAAACAAAGATTAAGACAACTGATGAAAAGAAGAAGTAGTTACAACTTGGGACAATTTTCCGACTTTGCCAACACATCTTACCTTCTGCTTCCTAGCCTTTGTCAACTTCTGAACACGTTTCTTAGAATTACACATATATTCATTCCTCAGCCTCTATGTTTACCTTTGCTGGTACACTTAGATTTGTACATTTTAAGATGCAGTGTGTATTTCTCTCATTGATCATCTCTCACTAATATGAATTGAGAAACACTGATTTCTTTTAATTCTACCAATGTTTTCAATAGACAGTCTGGAAAAAGTCCTATTTGCTTTTTTACTTCTAGCAGTTAACATTTTCTGAATGGGACTGAAAGTAGTCCTGTTTATGAACTCTTGAAAGCTTATGTGGCTCAAGCAACTCAAACAATATCTCCTTTAAAATATAAGTTTTATTTGCTTGTTCTTTTAGGTGAGAAGCCATACAAATGTGAATTGTGTGATAAAGGATTTGCTCAGAAATGCCAGCTAGTCTTCCATAGTCGTATGCATCATGGTGAGGAAAAACCCTATAAATGTGATGTATGCAATTTACAGTTTGCAACTTCTAGCAATCTCAAGATTCATGCAAGGTAAAAAAACAAAATGAGTTCTTTCATCCTTGAGTCTGTCTTTCACCACAGTCTTTTGAATAGACCACTCTATTAGCCCTCAGGACAGTAGAGTTCTAACTGTGGCTCCACCATTAAGTTTTCTTAGCATAGTCAAGGAAACAGAAGGAAGCCATGGTGACTGGAGAGGAATATATGGGAGAGATGTAAGATCAGGATGGTGATAGGGCATCTGGATGGTATAAGGTTTTATAGGCCATTATAAAGCTTTTACTCTTGAGATTGAGAAGTAGGTGATGTATCTTGTTTACATTTGAAAAGGATGACTGGCTGCAATATTAGAAAAAGAATGTAAGATTGCAAGAATGGAAATGAAGTTACTAGTTAGGAAGCTACAGACAAAACCCAAGTGAGAGTGATAATGATACAGGCCAAAGTGGTGACAGTGGAAGAGATAAGTAGTTGTCAGATTCTGGACGTATTTTTAAAGGTAGAACAACAGAATTTGCTGCAGATTGGATGTGGGGTATGAAAGAAGGAAAGAAAAGTGGAATCAAAGATAATTCTGACGTTTACAGTCCTGAGCTCCTGAAAAGATGAGCTCCTGAAATGGAGAGTTGTGGATAAAACAGTTTAAGAGGAAGTAGAGATCCGGACATGTTAAATTTGAGGTCATTATTAGACATCTGAATGGAGACATACATTGGTTATGTAAGTCTGTAGTTCAGGAGACTGGTTTGAGCTAAAGATATAAATTTGGGAGTGGTCAGTGTATAGATAGTATTTAAGGCTATAACATGAATGAGGTCACTAGGGGAATGAGTGTGATGGAAAAGAGATCAAAGTACAGTCATGAGGTTCTTAGAGGTGACTAGGAAGGAGCAGCCAGTTTAGGAGGAAAACCAAGATGGGGCGCCTGGGTGGCTCAGTTGGTTAAGCGACTGCCTTCGGCTCAGGTCATGATCCTGGAGACCCAGGATCAAGCCCCACATCGGGCTCTCTGCTCAGCCTGAAGCCTGCTTCTCCCTCTCTCACTCCCCCTGCTTGTGTTCCCTCTCTCGCTGTGTTTCTCTCTGTCAAATAAATAAATGAAATCTAAAAAGAAAAGAAAACCAAGAGTAGACTGCCCTGGAATCCAAGTGAAAGAAATTATTCCAGAAGGGAGCAAACATCTGTGCCAAATTCTGATGATAAGGAGGTGAAAACTGAGAATTGACTATTGAATTTAGCAGAGTGAGAGGTCAGCAGTGCTCTTGACAAAAAAAGCAATGTTAGCAGAGGCTAGTAGAGAAGAGATTAGTAGAGAAGAAATGAAAGTGGAACAGTTGGAGACTCGGATTTTTGTTAAAGGGGAGCAGAGAAATGGAGGAGCAAGAGAGGTCAAGCTTCTTTTTTAGAGATTGAAGACAAGTATATTTGTATGCTCTGATACAATGAGATTGGAAAACTGAATGGTGGAGGAAATTACAGGAGTGATATTGACTGGGCATGGGGGATAGGATAGTATCTTCATTATGCAAATGGGAGTAATTGGATTCAGATGAACTGTCACCCTCCTGTAGAGTTAACAGAAGAACAGCAAATATATAAGCGCAGATGCCTATAGGTGGAGAGTTGTGATCATGGAAATTTTCTTTTGATTGCTTAAATTTTTCTCAGAACAGGAAGCAAGGACCATTGGCTAAGGATAAGGATGGGTGAGGAGATGCTGGAGGTTTAAGGAAAGAGTTTTCAAGAATGAGTGAGGGGCACCTGGGTGGCTCAGTTGTTAAGCAACTGCCTTCAGCTCAGGTCATGATCTCAGGGTCCTGGGATTGAGCCTCGCTGCTTCTCCCTCTTCCTATGATTGTGTTCCCTCTCTCACTCTCTCTCTCTCTCAAATAAATAAACAAAATTTTTTAAAAAAAATGAGTGAATGGACAAGTGAAAATTGCCTGTGGTATTAGGAGCACATTTGACAATCATATAAAGATGATGGCACAATTTTTTTTAACTGGTCTTAGATGTTTTGATAACAACCAAAACATTTATTTTACAGTATACATTGAAACTGTTGATTTTAAATACGTATTTTTGGTCTGTTAAGATTAAATAAAATACTGCGTGAAAATGTATGAAAAATGTTTATTATAGAGATTGGACCCAAATTGTTTTACTTACCAGCATATAACTTTATATTTATTTATGAATAGGAAGCATAGTGGAGAGAAGCCATATGTCTGTGATAGGTGTGGACAGAGATTTGCTCAAGCCAGCACATTGACCTATCATGTTCGTAGGCATACTGGAGAAAAGCCTTATGTGTGTGATACTTGTGGGAAGGCATTTGCTGTCTCTAGTTCTCTGATCACTCATTCTCGAAAGCATACAGGTAAGACTTTGACAGAGATGTTTTAAAATAAGGAAAAGCTGTAAATAAAGAAAAAGGAAAATTGAGCCCTTAAGGAAAATAGATTATAGACTTTGTATTATGTATCTGTTGTGTTTGTGCATGTTGAAGCTTTTTGTGTTTGTGGCTTTCACATAAATATTAGCTATAAAAAGCAGATTTATTTTCTAGAGTAATAGTGGTAGTTGAAATTTTTTTATTATGCAACTTATGTACGTTAAAATCATAGTTTCAACAATATATAAACTTGAGTTGAGACATATTTTATGACCTTAGAAAAACTTTTTAGCCTCTTGTTTTACTTTTCCATAGATAAAACCATGGAGTGAAATTATGGGGTGGGAGTGGGTTAGGGTAGGACATTGATTTTTATGACTTCACAGGACTTTTCCTATGCAGACATTCTAAGATTTGCAAATTAAACGCATACGTCAAAGGCAGAGTATCAGTTTTGAAGCAAATTATGCTCAAAGATTTTCAGTTTTGATAGGATACCTTTTAAAACAAATCTTTCCTAAATAATCTTACTCCTCTCAATAATATAGTAGATAGCAAGAATTAAAGTAATGGACTGATGAATTTTTAATCATATGTTTATAGTCATATAAAATTAAACTTCTTGCCCAACTCTAGTCTACTGGAAGGATATTTGCAGAAATAAAGTTTTATTATATGAAAAGCGTCAGTTTACATGAACAGTGTAAAATAATTACTAATATTCATCTAAGTAGGATCACACTGAAGATGCCTCTAAAATACAATATATAAAGAGATTTTAATTTAAATAATATTTTAGAACAGGTTACTTCAGATTATTGTAATTGATAAGTATTATATTGGTATAGTACACCACTTCGCTTTTATTTTCCATCTAGGTGAAAAACCATACATATGTGGTATTTGTGGGAAAAGTTTTATTTCCTCAGGAGAGCTCAACAAACACTTTCGATCCCATACAGGTCTGTGTTTAGGGAGAACGTATTATTTTTGGTTCTCTCTAATTTCTTTTTATGTAAACGTTGACTTTTAAGCCATTATGGACTATGTGGTATCTAGTCGTACTCTACCTGTAGTAATATTTTAATGTATAAATATCAACTTTTTACTTCCTTTGTTTTTGTTTTGTTTTTTAGTTATTTGGAGTTTGGTCTAGAATTGTATAGATTTTCTTTTTTTTAATTTTTTAAAAATTTTTTATAGAATTGTATAGATTTTCTAATATGCCAGATAATAATAGTTTTTAGATGGCTTGGATTAAATTGCACAAGTGTACCAAAAAATGAAAAGGAATAGATAATACCAAGATAATATCATACTTCCTCATCAAATAGTGTTCAGTAAGCAAGTTTTCAGAATGAACTTTAGTATTGACATATTTCTTGTAATAGTATGGTGTAGTATGAAGAAAATATGGAACAAATAAATTTAAAGGGAAATGCCACTTTGAAAATGTATTGTTGTGACTTTTTCATTTTTAAAATTATTCCTTATAATTACTATCTAGAATAGTGTGAGCACCTAGTAGACATTTAATAAACATCTGTATTCTCATGCTCCTTTGTTTATAAAGCATTGAACAGTTCTTATTTCAGAGGAATTACAATTTTACAATTTTGTAGCATTTATTCTGTCACTATTTTTAAAGGATTTTCTAATTTGTAAGCTGCCAGAAAGCAGAAACCATAATTACACACTTTTTTCCCTTAGCTATTCCTCTTAAGGTCTGGCATATTACTGGCACTCACTAAATGTCTAATAGACGTAAAAGCGTAAGTTAAATTTCTGTTAATGAAAGTACTCCATTTTCCCAGCAATGGGGATGCTTTGTATAAAGTAAAAGAGTGCCTACTATGTATAGAAGTTTTCATTTCACTCTATTATAACCAAATGATTAAAAAAATCATTTAAAACTAAATTTAAGCAGTATAGTAATGTTTCATTTTGTTCGTAGACATGGATATTTTTGTCTTAGCAGCTTCTAAAATATTGAGTTTAAACTTTTTAACTTGCTTTTCAGGAGAAAGGCCATTTATCTGTGAATTATGTGGAAATTCTTATACAGATATTAAAAATTTAAAGAAGCACAAAACAAAAGTCCATTCCGGTAAATGTTTGTGTTTTATAAAAATTTGATGGTCTCATATTGGTGCTGTTCCTAAAATGTTGAGATGCATATTATAACAGTTTAAATTAGATGTATTTTTGAAAATTACATATACACATATTAGGAAGGTAGCTTTATAATTTGTAGATAAGTTCATTAAGAATTTCTTTCCATATTGACCTTCTAATAAACAGTATTTGAAATAGTTCCTCTTTTAAAAACCTGATTTATGAAGTCTCAAAAGTGAAATATATATATATATATATATATATATATATTCATGTATGTATGTATATGTGTGTGTGTAACTATTTTCCGTACCAGATTGTGGGTTACCTGGGAATTACTGTAGTTATGTGAAGAAAGGGGCATCATGAACCCTAATCCAGAAACATATAAGAAGGAATATAATAGGAACATAAAAATAGGAAATAGGTAGCCCCATATTGTTAGATAGAAATGGAAAGCTAGACTACAAAATTTTAAGACTGTTGCTTAAAATGAATCCTTGAAAAGTTTCACTTTGTCATGATTGGAAACAAAATACTTGGCTTCTTCAGTGTGTAGAGATGTTAACAAGTCTGATTGTGAACAGAAATATAAGGATTAATCAGTAACTTATGAAAACTGCAGTGTCGTTAATTCAACAAACATTAAATGCCTCTACTTCCAAAGTACACATAACTGCAAGATCATGGAAGTTGTTAGTCCTCAAAGAATTTACAGTCTAGTGTGGGAGACCAGAAAGCTAAATAACTGTGATTACAAGATAAAATGTAGGGTATAATAGTGACACAAAAGTGCTAAAGAAGAGATAAAGTCCTTCTGTGGTAAGAATTAGGCTTAAATCTAGAGTAGTTGAAGGAAAGCGAGTTTGAAGGATGGAGATAGGAAAAAGAGCATTTGTCCCAGCCAGAGAGAACATTGTAAAGGGAGTCATTGGGTAAGGAAGTGCAGGTTATATTCTTGGCTGGTTAAACTGAAGAGCAGTTTGGCAAGAACAGAGAGAATTACAAGTTTATGAAAGTTAGTAAGCAGTTTTTCTAATGAAGACAGGGAAATTGAAATCATGTAAGTACTTCGGAGTGATAGAAGCATAGTAAAGCTCATGGGAAATTTGAAGTACCATGATCAGGGTGATAATCACTCCCTAAGTAGAGCAGAATTTCTCACTTCTGAAAATACACAAAAATGCCATACCTCTGAACTTGGACTCAGAGAATAGTATGAACTACTCATTAATACGTTCAGTGAACAAATTTATTATGTGTATAGCACTATTATTAAGTACTTTGAAGGAATTAGTTAGAGAAGAACTTGACATACATACCCTTAAGGAATTTACAGTCCAGTTGAGATACTGAAGTAGAATGTTCAGTAGCAATAAGAGAGAGAGATGTCACAAGGTGATACATGAAGAATTGACAAACGAGTGATAGAATAGATAACAGCTCACCCTAGCCTAGAACAGTTAAGTTCCTTTTAATTTCAAGTTTGTGCTTGAACCTAACTTGAGGCCCCTGATGGATTTGAATAGATAATGGATTTCAGCATAAGAGAAACAGCATGAGTAAAAGGTGTGGAGGTTGGAATGCAGGTTCTGGGAATGGTAAGCAGATTTGTTTTATTTTCAAAGATAGCATAAATTTCTTTCCCTTCTATTTTAGGTGCAGATAAAATTCTAGATTCTGGCATAGAGGATCATCCCTTGAGTGAACAAGATTCCATACAAAAAAGTCCGTTATCAGAAACACTGGATGTGAAACCTTCTGATATGACTTTACCACTATCTCTTCCACTGGGAACTGAGGACCACCACATCCTTCTGCCTGTCACAGATAGTCAGTCTCCTACATCAGATACATTGTTGAGATCAGCTGTGAATGGGTATTCAGAACCACAGTTGATTTTTTTACAACAATTATACTGACTTTGTGAGGAATATGGAATTGCTAAGACATCTGGTAGTAAACATAAACATCTCTGGTAAGGTGCATATATTCATATTAAATTACCATTCATTTGAGTTGTGACCATTATTTTTCATTCACTGAAGTAAACACCTGATGCTGCATCATGCTTGTTTTGATTTTTGGCTTTTATGTCTAGATAATAAACAACGTGTTAAGGAGTGAATTATACTGTAGTAGCACTATTTTGGATGGGTAAGTTATATTTTCTTTCAGAGCTGCCTTAATTCATTTTCATTTTACATTTTTAAATTGCCTTTCATTTATTAAAGTGGAATCTTTCCATTTATTGAGTCAGTTTTGATCTGTGGAATTTTTTAGTTTTTTCCTCTCAAAATTTAAGCAAAATCCATGAAAATATTAGGCTAAGAGTATTGCTTTTACCAAGCCCCATAGATTAATACATAAACTATGGGGGGAAAGTAAATTTTCATATTTCTACTTAAGAGAGTTTAGATACTGAATAGGAATTGTGCCATTTAACATATGCCATTGGAGATAACTTTTCTAATGATTTAAAAAGTGTTTTTCTTAAAAACTAGAAAACCATATATACATTTTGTTCTTTTAGAATTCAGTATTCTGGAGAAAAGCAAGGGTCAGTACTTTCGACGTAACTGAGTTATCTTAGACTACATTTACAAAATGAGTTTTAAATAGATCATTTGTTGTTTTTATCTCATTAAAAGACAGTTTCAGAATGTGATTCAGGTTAGGTTTTAATGGGTTTCTAGATTACTGGTGATGAGGAAAATAAACTAAGTTTTGAAAATTTTTGATAGACCTCTTTTACATCTGTTACACTCTTTTTAAAATACTAAGTTCTAAAAAGAATTTTTTAAATACAAACTTAATGCATACTCTAAATCACTTGGACTCTGAATTGACACATTATAATTACATAAGGAGTTAAGAAACTAGCTTCAGTTTTAAGTGAACATTTGAGTTATCAGAAAGCCAGTTTATTAACTATTTTATATTTAAGTTTTCTATAAGTTTTTAGTTTTAAAATTTTATAAATTAAACCATAATATTTGGCTGTTGTCATAGTTTCACAGTAGTCTGTTTCCTTCCTGCTAAATAGAAAATTGAGTATCATTCTGATATCTACTACCAGTCTTCCCCATTCCACTTTTCCCACATAATTGATTTATTTTACTGCTTCATCTTTGGACATTGGATCATCAGTTCCATAGAATCAATTCCTCTACTGCTGATCAAACGCCATGGTGACATTACTGCTTATTTCTGCCATGCATTAGCTGTGACTTACTTGTTTTCTGGCTTTAAACTACACCTGTAATAAATTTAATGTGAGGTTTTGTGGTATTGATTTCTAATTGTATTTTCTCTGGTGTCCTCATCAGAGGAACCAACTAGAAGAGGATATAGTAAAACTCCTTAATTCTTGTAGATTGTCACCATTTCCCAGCACAGTCAGCATTTTCACAACGGATTGCCACCAGTGGGATGACTTAATTGAATAGACTTTGAACTGTTTCCTTTGTATAATAGACATCAAGCTTAGTATTTAATTATTTATCTAAGAAATCTAATTATGCTTGTGTATTAATATACTGGTTTAAATACAATTTATGAAGTTATAAAATGTTCAACTAATCTATTCTGGCTTAAATTCAATAGGAATTTATTGGAATATGAAGAAATTAAAGAAAATTAAAAGACTCAGCCTCTTTAAGAAGTCTGCTGAAATGGAGAGGTTATATTTAATTCACATCTTCATTAATCCAAGCATCTAATGAGTAACATTTCAAAAACTGCTACAGTGATGTCAAACTTTTATGAGAGCAGTAGTTACCAAATTTCCATTAATATGATGGTAATTAGCATTTTACATAGATTAGTCTTCAAATTTATTATTTTTAATATTATTGGAGTGGAATGGCTAAGGTTGATTTACTCTGCTTTTTCTTCATCACATTATCTGCTTCATAGCTAAAGTAATTTTATTTTAAATTGACGTGGCTTGATGCTCTTCCATAGTGAGATGTAAGAAGTCTTGAAGGCGAGGTTCCTGTCTTCTTGTTCTTATCATAATGCTATATTTTTCTTTATCATAATGCAGATATATTTCAGTTGTATCTGGTATCATTCTAACACTCATAATTATTTTAATTAAGCCCATTTTTAAATATATTTGTTACAATGCAGTTTGTGGAAAAGTCTGTTCTTAATTATGACTGCATTTTTGAAAGTCTGTTTAGGATGTTGAAGATCTTACTGAGAAATTATTTTCTATAATAATTTTGTATGTATTAGATTATTCCTACTGTATTGTTAGACTGTAGACTTTTTAAAAAGAAACCATAGATTATATATAAATGATTTTTGCTGTTTTTAAATGGTATTTGTTTTATGTTTAATTTCATAGGATTTTGATAGACGAATTTTAGAAAAATTTTTTAAAAGGTTCTATCTGTTCTCTTGTAAAAGTATCACTTCTGTATGTTTCAATTCTGCAGAAATTGTACACATGAGAGTAGTTGAAATTTACATGTCTGAAGACAATGTATATGTTCTTGTTTTTTAAAATAACCTAGAATAGTAGTTCTGACATTTGGTGCATACCAGAAACATTTTTAAAATAACACTGGCCATGCCCCACCCCTCCTTAGGCCTACTGAATCATACAATCTCTGGGACATGTATGCTGGAAAATCTCCATGGTTTAATGCAACTAGATGTTGAGAACTGATACCCTAAATGTTTCTTGGTGTTCTTTTGGGAAGCATTTAAAATTGAACTCTTTTTTTTTTTTTTTTTTTAAGACTTTTTTATTTATTTGACAGAGATCACAAGTAGGCAGAGAGGCAGGCAGAGAGAGAAGAAGAAGCAGGATCCCCTCTGAGCTGAGAGCCCAATGCGGGCCTCAATCCCAGGACCCTGAGATCATGACCTGAGCTGAAGGCAGAGGCTTTAACCCACTGAGCCACCCAGGCGCCCTAAAATTGAAGTTCTTGATACAACTTTCCATCTCATACTCAGATTTTGAGTCTTTAGAATTTCCCTAGAAATACCACCTAGTAAATTCTATGTTTTTACTCATTATTTATGAACAGTATGGAGATTTAGTAGTGGGAGGATTAATTTCTTGAGACAGTGGTATGGTTACTCTTTTATTCTCTGCAACCCCTGCCCCGATTCATTGGAGAGAGATTTGGTATATTTGCTTAAGGAATTTGGTAATTATCAGGTAGACATAGTAACGATCCAGAAATAGGGTATTTAATTTCAAGAAGAATATACTAAAGTAAACATCATGGATGCGAACATATATTTGGGTTAAAATGTCTGGAAAATTATTGAAATCAGGATAAACCTAACAAAGATAAGATAAATGCCACCCTTAAGTCAAATGGGAAAGACAAGCCTGAATATAATGCCACTAAAACAAGGCAGAATGTCAAGTGTTATGGGAAGGAGGCAAGGAAGGAAATATTGAGCAGTCAGAGTTGAATGGACAGAAAAAGAGCCTTCATTTCCTTGGATAGACAAACCAGAAGAGATGGATGATGGTGATGGGAAGGAATGTGCACACAGCCAACTGAAAGAGGCCAAATGAAAAAAGTATGAAACAGGGTGGAGATAGGAGTCAAATACATATCCAGCACTGTGCCTACACTGTCTTACATGAAATAGTCCTCTGTCTTTAACCTGTGCTGAAGGAGTAGGATTGGATAACCAGGTTTCTAACTCCTAATTTCACGTACCCAAGCATAGTTGACTGCTGAAGGGCAGAAACTAGAAGGATTAGGCAGTCACACTTGTAACACATGATTCCATATTTATGTCCACAGAGTAACTGAACACCTTACCAGGAGAAACAATTCTTACGTCTGACCGAACTAGTTAGATTCTCAAGAATTTGAGCTCTGAAATTCAGAGACTGTTATGTTTTGGTATACATGTAAGTGAAAAGATCATTTAGAACTGTCCCCAGAATTAGTGGAGCAAGCCAAAATCTAAAGGAAATGATAGGAAGCAGAGAAAGCTGATCTACAGAGTGAAGCAAGGGAATAAAATAGGTTCACAGAACCAAGGCACTGATTTCCTGTGAGAGAGAGGTGTGGCCTTGGTGTCTGGCTTTGCAGTCCCATTCTTGAGCTGGCACAGCTCTATGCTTCATTTCCTTGTCCTTGGGGCTCAATGATTTTTTTCCTGTTACATCCATACAGTAAATCCCCCTTTTCTTACACAGGCTTGAATCCATTTCTTTTCCTTGCAGTTAGTCCCAACTTAGACACCAAAGTTTTTGATCCTTAATGATTGAGAAGGTGGTGATGCCATTTACTGTGATATGGAAGATAAGGAAGAGGTTTATGGAAGAGGTGACTTTATTTTAGATGCACTGAATTTGGTTGGTGGTATAGTAGCCATGTGAAAATGTCTAGCAGTGCTTGGAAATGGAGCCTAAAATCCAGGAAAGGTTAAAGCTAGAGATACAGATATTGTAGCATAAGGCTAATAATTATTACAATAGAAATGATAAAGGGAGCCCTGTGAGATGGTACAGAACAAAAGCTAAGAAAATCTTTGGGGAAATACATTTAAAGAATGAGCAAAAGATAGGAGTGCCTGGGTGGCTCAGTCAGTTAAGCATCTGACTCTTGTTCTCAGGTCAGGCCTTGATCGCAGCTTGGTGAGTTTAAGACCTGCTTTGGCTCCACACTGGGTGTGGACCCTACTTAAAAAGAGCAAAAGATGTAAAAGGAGATAAAAAGTGATGACAGAAAGAACACCAGGGTAGTGCAAGTTTTAGGAAGACAAGTGATTTTGTACTGGTCATACAGTACAGAGAAATTAAGTAGGGTACAAATCAAAGACAACTTTGGGGTCCTTTGAGAAGGCAGTTACAGCAATAGCAGGTGTAGAAGTTAGGTGGATATGGTTTGAGTAGTTAAGACATTGAATACTCCTGTTTAGCTGAAAAGCACTGTGGAGCATGATCATTTTTGTCGAATATGTAAAAAATACAAAGCACGTTATTGTTTTCAGATCTCAAACACTGTAAAATGATGAGCATAATATAATTTGCAAACTGTAATCAAAGGCTGTATTTTTTTTTTTTAAGATTTTATTTATTTTGACAGAGAGAGAGAGAACACAAGCAGGGAGAGTGAGAGAGGGAGAAGCAGGCTTCCCGCCGAGCAGGGAGCCCGATTTGGGACTAGATATGGGGCTTGATCCTGGGTCTCTGGGATCATGACCTGAGCCGAAGGCAGTCGCTTAACCAACTGAGCCACCCAGGCGCCCCTAGAGGCTGTATTTTTGAGCCAGATCTTAAAGGATGGTGAGAGGAAAATGGAAGAAAACTTTATATGGTTGCAGATTTACTAAGTTCAGGTGTGCGGAGGAAGTAGAGTTTTCTGACAACTTGCATTTCCTTCCTCTTGAGCTCCCACCCCAAGGAAGGTCAGGAAAAAATTAACTTTTTGTCCCAGCCAGTTTAAAACTTGTCTGATATAAAGGAGATACAGTTCTTCAATTCTCTGGGCATCCTACTGGCCTCTGATGCAGTAGGCCACAGCTCGTAAAATATGTGATCAGGTTTTTCCTAGCTTGGTCAAAACCCAATAGTTCTTGACTGAATTGGCCTTACCTTAGTTCTAAGAAATGTGGAGAACTCCGACACTTCTGCAGCTATGTCTCAAGCAGGCCAGTGTATATCGGTACAGTTTAAGCCTCTGTCACCTTCCTGCAGGCTCCAAGTAAGCCTTTTTGCTTCCTACTCATCAACTTGCTTCCCACTAGGCTACCTTCTGAGTTTCCTCTTGGTGGAATATAGAAACTTGTGGGTCCTCTCCATACCACAGAAGAACAGAGATTAGCCTGGACAAACTCATTACTAAGGTTTATTCATGTGACTCTTGCCCTACCTAGCCTGATGAGAGGCCACCTCTTTCTGGAGTCCTGTAAACTCCTCTACTACCCAGCATATTACAGATACTTCAAAAGCAATAAAGGATGAACTATTGCTACATTAAATGTGAATGAATCACATTAATGTTGTACAAAAGAAGTCAGACATGGTGTATACTGTAAGATTGTTTCTATAAAATTCAAAAACAGGCAAAACTACTCTGTTAGAAGGCAAGAGAGTGGTTGCCTATTGGAAGAAGGTTGGAGCAGCTTCTGGAGCATGTGGCATTTACTATCTTTATGTAGGTCTTGGCTGACATGGTTGGATTAGCTTTGTGATAACTCGTTTACCTGTTCATTTAAGATTTGTGTATTTTTCAAGGGGTACCTGAGTCACTCATTCGGTTAAACATCCAACTCATGATCTCAGCTCAGGCCCTGAGTGCAGGCCCTGATCTCAGAGTAGTGAGTTCAAGCCCCACAATGGGCTCCACACTGGACATGGAGGCTTAAAAAAAAAAAAATTTCTGTACTTTTTGTATGATTGCTGTATTTCCATTTTAAAAAGCACATATTCAAAAAACCAATTTGAAGAATGAAGAAAACTAGAGCATTGGTTCTTAAACTTTAATAAGATTAAAGGCCTGGATTATAAAAATGCAGATTCCCCAGACTGTCCTCAGAAGTTCTGATTCAGTAGGTCTGACTCTAAGAATCTATAATTTTAACGTTTGCCCCAGTGGTTCTGAAATCATTTTAAAAATGAAAAACATTTTTAAAATGCTGATTTAGCATCTGTAGTTTAACAAACTCTCCGCAACTCTCTGGACAGATATTCAAGTGTGAAGAGATTTGTCATATTAATTGTTACTTGAATCTGAATTTATTGGATCCCTAATTGCAAGGAGTAGCATTTCCTCACCACCTTAATGTTTTATTATTGTAATGACAGTTGTTTAAAATGTTCCTTTTTTTTCCTTATACTGTGGTTTTATTGCATCTATTGAATTCTGCAGATTTTCAAATTTGATTAAAAGACAAAAAATTTTATTCATTTCTTATTGCATTTTTAAAATACAAAGACATTTGATTTTCCTGGGTGATATAGCCTTTTTAGATATAGATACTTAGTTCTAGACTGTCCAATATGTGATAATGTAAAAAGAACTCTCTAAAGAATAACCAGTCTTTATATCTGCAGAGCAGAGATCTTAAAATGGAAATAAAATAAGATTTGAACACATAGAATGTTGCCAAGTAAGGGTTGATAAAATCTAATAAGTAAAATCAGTAACTAGTAAAATCAGTCAGTTTAAGTGTCAGGATACATAATGTCATTTATAGAATTCTGTAATCTATACAGTATAGTTTTGTTAGTTCCATTGTAAACATTGGCAGATCTTTATGTAATTTTCACATCAATGGAAGGTCATATTATTTCTGAAATTCCATTATCGCATTGTGGTAATTTTCTTTGAAATAACATATAAACAGTATTTATCTAAAAAAAAAAAAAACACACAACTTGAAATCCATTTCACACATTGTTAATTAACATGAACTATCGAGTATGTATTTTTCAACCAATTCCAGATGTTTTAAGATTTTGTTTTTTAGCACAGACTCAGCCTGATAGCATCCATCTGTCCTGTCCTGGATGATTCAAATTTATCTGTGAAAGCAGGAGAATGGATTTGGTAAGGCATTTAGGTCTTTTCCGGGTCAGTGACTCTGTAACATTAAGTGAAAATAATGCCGTACAGTTATTAGACGTTCTTCCCCTATGTAACCACTGCTATCCTCTGTGCCCACCCTTCCATTTTCCCCCATGGTGTTAGGTGCCAAATATAAGGAAAGACCTGTAAACCTTCAAAAATCATTAAATAGTGGGTAGGAGATATTGCTCTTGTTCAATCTACTAAAGGAGTGGACCGATGTGATTTTTTGATAGGCTAATTTAAAAAAAGTAGAGCTATAATTTGAAGAATTCACAATACTTTAAGTGAAGGCCTGTACTTGGGCAACTATGTAAAGCTGACCACCACCTTTTTTCTACCTCCTCCCTGTCAACATTTAGAAATAGATGGTATTTTCTTTTAGACTGCAGAACCTCAGCTTAATTTAAAGTAACCTTTTAAAACTGTCCCATGTCTCATTTTCACTTTGATGAGTAAATCATTCAGATGAAGCAGCCTCTTCTTGGCATGTGTGAAAAAATTTGTGAATATAAGTCTGTAATCAAAGCATCATAGTGTTTGTTGCCTCCTCATAGGAATCTTTTTTTTTTTTAAGATTTTATTTGTTTATTTGACAGAAACACAGCTGAGAGAGGGAACACAAGTAGGGGGAGTGAGAGAGGGAGAAGCAGGCTTCCCGCTGAGCAGGGAGCCCCATGTGGGGCTCGATCCCGGGTCTCCAGGATCATGGCCTGAGCCGAAGGCAGTCACTTAACCAGCTGAGCCACCCAGGCGCCCCTCCTCATAGGAATCTTAATTTGAAAACAAGATTGGCCATAGACAACAGTATTTTGCCATCAAATCATTAAAATCTTACTGGCATCTTCTAAAAGAGAATGATCTTAAAAAAGTTCAGTGGCATTACTGACTTGTTTAAAAAGCATACATTTATACATATTTGTAATATATATGTTTATATATTTTTGCCTGTATTTGTGAAATTGTATCAATAATCATAATTACCTAAATAAGATATATAAAATATTTTTTCAACCTCTAAACCCCCTGAAATTCCCTTGCATTCTGCCACCTGAACCCTTTTTACCACTTCATGACAACTTTGTTAGGATACCTATGACTTTTTCTTTTTCTTTTTTTTTAATGACTTTTTCTTTTTATGCTATTTTACTACTTAATGATATTTTCTTTTTAAAAACATATTAGTTTAATTCCTTGATTTTTTTGTTTTCTCCATGGTTAAAATTTTAGTCTCTATTCGTCCCCTCAACCCCAGTCCTTTTTTTTTTTTAATTGATATATAGTTGACTTAGTAGTTTCAGTGATTCAACAATTATATACATTACAAAGTGCTCACTATGATTAAGTGTAGATACCACCTGTCACTGTATAATGTTATTACAATATTAATGAATATGTTTTCTATGCTGTACTTTTTCATTCTCATCACTTATTTGTACTACTTAATCCCTTTCATCTATTTTGTCTATCCTCTCATCTCTCTCCCCTCTGGCAACCACCAGTTTGTTGTCTTTGAGTCTGTTTTTGTTCTTGTTTGTTCATTTGTTTTTGATTCCACATAGACGTGAAAACACATGTTATTTGTCTTTCTCCATCTGACTTAATCTCACTTAGCATAACGTCCAGCTCCATCGATATTGCCAGTGGCAAGGTTTCATTCTTCTTTTATGGTTGAGTAGTAGTCCATTGTGTATCTGTACCACATCTTTATCCATTCATCTATTGATGGACACTTAGGTTGCTTCTGTATCTTGGGTATGATAAATAAAGCTGCTGTAAACATAGTGGTGCATATCTTTTCAAATTAGTGTTTTTGTTTTCTTTGAGTAAATACCTAAAAATGGAATTGCTAGGTCATATGGTAGTTGTATTTTTAGTATTTTTTTTAAGATTTTATTTATTTATTAGAGAGAGAGATCACAAATAGGCAGAGGCAGGCAGAGAGAGAGGAGGAAGCAGGCTCCCTGCTGAGCAGAGAGCCCGATGTGGGCCTTGATCCCAGGACGCTGAGATCATGACCTGAGCCGAAGGCAGAGGCTTTAACCCACTGAGCCACCCAGGCGCCCATATTTTTAGTATTTTTAAAGGAACTGTTTTTGTGCCAGTACCATACTGGTTTTGATCATTATAGCTTTGTCATATAGTTTGAAATCTCAGATTGTGATATCTCCAGCTTTGTTCTTTCTCAAGATTGCTTTGGGGTTTTTTTGTTTTCTTTTAGCACTTTGATTATGCCATTCCCTTCTAGGCTATAGAGTCTTGCTGAAAATGAGCTGATAGCCTTATAGGGTTACCCATGTATGTATGTATGTAACTGTTTGCTTTTCTCTTGCTTTTCAGATTTTCTCTTTAATTTTTGTCATTTTAATTATGTGTCTTGGTGTGGACCTCCCTGGGTTCATCTTAAGGCTCTCCTTGCTTCTTGCACCTAGAGGTCAGTTTCCTCCTGAGGTTAAGGAAGTTTTCAGCTATTATTTCTTCAAATAAATTTTCTGTCCCCGTTCTCTCATCTCCTTCGGGGATCCCTGTAATGCAGATGTTCATACACTTGATATGTCCCAGAGATCCTTTAACCTGTTCTCATTTTTTACATTTGCTGTTCAGCTTGGTTGTTTTCCATTACCCTGTCTTCCAGATCACTGATCGGTTCTCCTGTATCCTCTAATCCACTGACTTCTTCTAGCACATTTTTTTAAATTTTACAAGTTATTACATTCTTCACCTCTGACTAGTTCTGAGTTCTACTCTTCTCTTAGGTCTGGTGAGTATCTTTCTGACCATTACGTTGGACTCTATCAGGCATATTGCTTATCTCTTTTTCTGTAGTTTTCCCTTCTTTCATTTGGGATATAGTTCTGTGTCTCCTCATTTTGTGTTTCTATGAATTACGTAGGTCAGTTGCTTCTCTTGGTCTTGGAAGTAGTGGCCTTGTATGGAAGTTGTCCTGTGGTTTCTAGCAACACTGTTCTCCCTGATCACCAGAACCTGCTGATGTTGAGCCATGACTGATCCTGGCATGCCGGTGGATGATGCTAGCCCTTATCCTGTTGTGTTGAGGGTACACTGGTGGGCAGGGTTTGTCTGCCGCACAGCTGTCTAAAAAGCCCGAGTAGTCTCTGCAACATGCAGACAGGGCCAGCGCTCAGCCTGTCTGCAACAGTCCACTTTGCCTGCTCTGGGCTCACTGGTGGGCAGGGCTTGCTTCCTGTGTGGCTGGCTCCGAGACCTGGTTGCAGCACCTGTGGGTTTGCTGTCTGGAATGAGCCTCTGTGACTGCTGCACACTGAGGGGGAGGGCTGGCTCCCTCGAAAGGCAGCTGAGAAGCACTGCTACAGAACGGGTGTGTGGGGTTAGTGCCCCACTTCCCAGGGCAGGAGATGCTGTGGAGGGGTGCCTACCACCGTGGGCAGGTCAGAAGGGCAAGGCATACAGTGCTAGCAAGGTAGGGGGAGAATGTCAGAACTGGCTTCTACAAGTGGCTGGCTGTCTAGCCTGGGAGAGGCAAGAAAATTGGTACCCTCTAGCCCTTTCATGCCTGGAGAAAGCTCCCGTTATTTCCTATACATTCTTGCCCCTTCTGTACACATCCTAAAACTAGTCAATAAATCTCATTCACATATACCCCAGGCACTTTGCAAACTGCTCCTTCTGTGCTCTGTCTTGGGCCAAGTTCTTTAATGTGTTGGCTTTTAAAGGGTGGAGACTTGGTTTCCTGTAGCCCTCCAGCTCTCCTGGAGATAAGCCATACTGATTTTCAAAGCCAGATATTATGGAGACTGGTCTTCCCAGTGCAGGTCCCCAGGGCCATTGTGGGGTCACTCCTCTTTGCCTGTGATATCCCTCATCTTTGTGAGTAGTCACTCCAGGAGTTTCATTCCCGATGACATCTCTGTACTTCCTACCCTTTTGATGTGACCTTATCTCTACACCTAGCTGGGGAAGATCCATTCTGCCACTCTTCAGGTGGTTTTCAGAGTGAGTAGCAGTACATGCAGCAGTTGCCTCCATATATCCATTGGGGTGCGGGGGGAGGTTGAATTTAGGATTCTCCTACTCTGCCATCTTCCCTCTTCTGTAAAATTTATTTTAAAAAATACTGTTTTTCCACAATGGACGGTTATACAGAGTCGTTTTAATATAGTCACTTTTTCAGATGTATAAAAGGTAAAATGTTTTCATTTAAGAAAAAGTTAATAGGCAATAAAATATTAATGTAAGACAAATATGTGAAAATTTTAGAGCTTGTTTTTCATAGATGTCCACCTACTGGTACAAGAGTAAAACCTGCATTAGGTGAGTTCATGCAAATTTCTCCATAAGTTGGTTTCCAGTAATAATGCTTTTTAAGGCCATTGGAGACTTCTGCAAGATACACATGTCCATCCACCACAAATGGCTCCACATCTGTATTTTCTGGTTTTAGACGGTCCATTTTAATTAAGTCTGAATAAGCCTATTATTTTTAAGAAAAGGAAAACCTATCATTAAGAATATTGTTTAATTACCATAAAATATGCTAATTTCAACATTCAGATTAGCTGTGCTGATTCTCATTTAAAAATATTGAGTACTGAATTTTAGTATTTTTACATGATTTTTGTTCACTTTACATAATGAAATTAAAACATAGAAATAACTTTTTCTTTCTTTTTTTTTTTTTTTAAGATTTTATTTATTTGACAGAGGGAAACACAGCTAGAGAGGGAACACAAGCAGAGGGACTGAAAAAGGGAGAAGCAGGCTTCCCGCGGAGCAGGAAGCCCGATGTGGGGCTCGATCCCAGGTCTCCAGGATCATGACCTGAGCCAAAGGCAGTCGCCCAACCAACTGAGCCACCCAGGCACCCCAGAAATAACTTTTTCAAGCTTATAAAGTATTTTGTTTTATGGCTTTCAGAATTGACAGTTCTCTGTATTACAGATTTTTATGGACCAAAGGTCCCATGGTCACAATTTTCAAGTCTTACAGGGGTTTTTAAAAGAGGCAAGAGGGTATGCCTTGAAAATCTGATGATAGCGAGGGACCCATTTCTCAGAAAAATAAGCAACCCAATTTTGGCATACAACTGTATGGAGTTCATGAACTCTCTGAAGCTAATTTATAGACTGAGGATAAGACAATTTTTGTAGTATCAGATGCTGACCTGGCTGGTAGCCTAATTCTATCTTCATTGTAGAGTTTTCTTTGTATATCTCTTATGGGTCATTGGTATCTTTGTAAGGGTGTTATACAAACATGTTAAAATGATTGGTCAGTAAGGTTCTGAGTACAAAGAAAGGCAAATATTTAGACAATAAAAGATTTTAAATTTCATTTGCTTTTTTCTACTTTAGCTTATTATTCCAAACATTCTAGTGTGTAGAATATGATCTTTTTCTGAAATCAAAGGTTTAAGTAGTATATTCTATTACTCTTTTTAGAGGTGGAATTTTGGATAGTCTTTTTGCAAATTGAGAATGTTAGCATCTTCATTCTTTCCAAATAAAAACTGTTTGTTACAGTGCTTTTTGTTTTGGAAGTATCAAGGGCTCTATTTACATAAGCAACATAAAAGCACTGCAGATTTCCAAATTCCATGCCTTGGTTTAATTATTGGGCAGCAGACTGGAGATCATGCTACATCAAATTTAGAATAAGTCAACAGTTGTGATTTTTAGAATATTTTAACTTTGGAAGAATTGTGACTGTATAATTCAGTGATCTCTATATTAATATGTAGTATTTGATATCTATTTCAACCACAACACTTTCTAGTGCTTAATTTTTAGGACTTACGTTAAAAATTCATCAAAACTGAAGTGTCTTCCACCTGTAAATGCCTGATTTTATAGAGAAGACCCCAGAAAAAGCCTTCAGTGAAGGAAGAAAAAAAAAAAACTTACCACACATGTAGCCTCATCAAATTTATTTCCCCAAATGTAGATATTTGAGAGTATGGGGTTTGTTTTCATTGACTGTGAAAGTGCAACAAGTCCTTCTCCCTCTATGTTATTGCTGAGTACTGACAACCTATGAGAAAAAAGAAGTGATTGCCCTGGGAACCAATACATACTTTCACAAAGATGCATATGTTAGCCAACAGCATTTATTACATTTTATTTTGTAAAATCTTAGGAATTAAAGATACTTAAGAATATGCAAACTAAAATTCAAGAAACCTAATTTTCTAAGTGGATGCTTCATTTTAGAAACCAACAGTCTGTTTTCTATCAATTCAGTAAATGTTTGGGGTGGGTTACAATTACACCTTTCAGGATAAAGTCCTCCAATAACATTTTGATTATTTTTTGTCTTTTTTTTTTTAAGATTTTGTTTATTTATTTGACACAGAGATAGATCACAAGTAGGCAGAGAGGCAGGCAGAGAGAGAGGAGGAAGCAGGCTCCCTGCCGAGCAGAGAGCCTGATGCGGGCCTTGATCCCAGGACCCTGAGACCATGACCTGAGCTGAAGGCAGAGGCTTTAACCCAACTGAGCCACCCAGGTACCCTGATTATTTTTTGTCTTGATCAATTAGGATTTTTCTGTAGAATTCAGGATAAGTACTGTAGGCAGTAAGAATTTTCTGTCTTAAGCAGTCATAACTAGAATCCATCTAATTTTTAATAGCCATCAGTTTTGAAAAAGAAATTGAAATGTTTAATGTAATATGTCAGCTTACAAACTATTTTCATCATGAATCTTGAGTTTTAAAAAGGGGCTTGAGGTTAGTATTTTAAAAGTTTAAGTTTTCTCTTATTTTGATTAAATACAAAACCATACTAACGCTCTAAGGCTCCTGTTGTGCGAAGCAAGAGTTTCACTGAGATACTTTGCTCCTGCATTTTCTATTCTGTTAAAAGAAAGATCTAGTACTTCCAGGGTCATATTGCTTTTCAGTACATCAGCCAAACACGCCACTCCGTCACGAGTTATTTTATTGCTAGGAAGGGAAAAATACCTGGTTACATGTGAAAAGATGAAGTACTTGTTTATTCCTAGAGATTAACATGCTTCAGAACTGTTGTATAGAACATTATTTTTCTAGTTTAGTAAAGATTTTAATTTCCAAAAAAGTTAATGAAAACTTGCTATAAAATGTTGCTTCCATTCTGGTTTACTCATGATTAAATTGCTCATTCACATTGTTTAGATAAAATATCAGTATAAACTAGACACTAAGGCTTAGGACAAAAAGTTGACAACAGTGATTGCATTTTCTATACTTTTTAATTAGTGTCTAACAGTGTATCCTAGGTATCCTGTGAATATTTACATAGATTATTCCCAGAACTTCTAGATTAATGTATTATCACTTACCAGCTAACATCAAGGTAGCGTAGGCTTCTGTTCAGATACAGTGCATCACATAACTGTTTTATACCACAGTTTTTTATATTATGCTTACACATGTGTAGTTCAGCAAGGCAGTGATTTTCCTTCAACATGTGGCCTAGATGAACTGTGGACTCTTCCTAAAAATAGGTACAATCTTTTTCTAATACAGTTTGAAGCTGTATATTTTTATTCCAAATATATGCTAAGTTACTTAAATTGGCTTTTTAAAAAGATATCAGTTAAGACTATTGGCCTATAGTTTGTATTTGCTTTAGCTTGGTTTTTATGAAAAATCATTTTTCCCACAAATGATACTTTACCATTTTAAAAACTGGCAGCAGGCACTTGCAAAGTAGAGTGAGTAAGTGATATAAAAGAGGCTGGTTTTAAAAAGTCAGTTCTAAACAATCACTCCAGAAGGGGGAAAAAATTGGTCCGTGATGTATTGCACATATTAAGCTCCCTTACTGCTGTCCTCTCAAGAATCCAGATGTTTCTTATACTCTCCATATGTTCCTGAATGTTTCTCTTGATCTCCACTCTTTATGGATAAAATATAAAGACATTTCTCAAAGTTGATTCTATTTTTAAAATATACTCATTAGTCCTCTGATATCCAGTTCTTCCCTTTTATAATCATCCCAAATTTCTAAATATGTTTTACTGTTCTAGTCACTGGAAGATTTTAATTCCAAACTCTAGCTGCTTCCAGGCAAAAAAGTATATAGCCTCAGTGAGGATTTGAATACCAAGCACTTTAAGTTTTTAACAAAGTCAAAGCAGGTCTTAAAATGAATGGGTTGGTATTTTATGGTAAGAAGTCCTCTTACTTGATTGTTTGATTTTTTTTTTCTTTTTAAGTAAACTCTATGCAAGCATGGAGCCCAATGCAGAGCTTGAACTCATGACCCCGAGATCAAGATCTGATGTTTAGCTGACTGAGCCATCCAGGTGCCCCAAGCTTGCTGTTTTTACAAGTTTTACAGTCACTGGAAATGCTGATCACAAACATGGATAACTATGTATGCTTAAATTATGTACTTGTACATAATAACTGAGAAAAACTACAAAGTTAAATCATGTAGCAATAGCACAGAGTACATGAGCTTTATAACAGTATATGAGCTTTATGATAAAACTGTCCAAATACTAGCTTTATACTAGCTATCTGACTTTGGGCAAATTATTTCATCTAGCTAAGTCTCAGTTTCCTTTTCTGTAAGGTAGGTAAAATTATACTTCCCTTACAATTAACAAAAAAGTAGCATAAAATAACTTCTGTAGAATACTGCAAAGTTTTTTGTATTGTTCAGTAGTCTATATCCTATTATCTGATTTGTTTAAATTATTGCTAACCCTGAAAAAGACCTAAAGGGAAGCTATAGTTTGAGATGTTAACAAATGCAAACTGACTACTTAGGGGTTCCGATACTGCTCTGCATGGTGCCTGGAACAGAGGACAGGATTCGTGTTTGTGTTTTATGCTTTGACATTGCATTTTTTTAGGTCAAGAAGTTTGGTTGAGCAACCACCCTTATTAAGGAGGGGAACTAACATCAGAAATAGTGTTTTTAGATCATTTACCAACTTTGACAGTTTGCCTAGGGTGGTACCTGGCCTTGATATCTTTCCATGCTCCCCAGATAGTGAAATGGAATAAGTTTGCAGGCTTATGTTTGGGAATAGCAAAGTATGAAGAAGCACAGGAGGACTCTTGCTCCACAGCCATTGAAGAGACTAGTACTCACAGGACAGAGCATAGTGGCTGCCTTGGGAAGGAAAAGAAAGCAGGCTGGAATTAGCTGACTGCTAGAAGCACCAGGCTAAGAGCAAGGGCCTGGACCTGAGAAAGACGTTGGGCTTTTCTTAACTATCCTCCGATTTGGAAATAATGACACCACTCAACACAAAAGAGGAACCATGCTTCTAAAGTGATTTCATATAGTTTTAACATACTTATTTCCTCAAGGCTTTAATCCAGAAAATTTTGATTTAGCTTTCAGATTTCATGTCCTCAATCTGAGAACCTTCTCTGCCACTTCTAAAAGAATGTTAAAAAACAAGGCTTGAAAGCAGCTACCATGTTTTTACTCATCATCATGTCTCCAGCATGCAGCTTACCTATAGATCAAGTCCAGACTTCCCAGGCTGCTCTTCACACACATTTTGCCATTGTTACTCATGATTTCAAAGCAGTTTAGTGAAACCAATATAACAAAACAATCCAGACTGAGCTCTTGTCCAGCCCTTAAAACTTTAATCATTTTTCATCTTAACTACTGTCTCTTTACAGGTTTATTCACTGTTAATCTGAGTTTACAAGAAAAAAGACCTGTTTACTGCTTAAATAAGCAACACCTAAAATCATAATTTAATTCAGTTTTTCTTCCAATAAGTTTTTCTTGTACATAATTCTAAAATATGAACCTTGAAATAATCTTCAGTAAACAGTACCTTCATTTTATTCACATGTAATAACACTAGCTGTCATCACTTTGAATACATACCTGTTCACCATACAGAATAGGTCGGTTTAGGTTTAGTCCCTTAATTGTTTGGTTTTGCGTTAGGACTGTAGCAAATGCTATCACACTTTGCATTCCCTAGAAAAAGTAAATTCATTAAGGAAACTGACGAAGTATATAATCTCCCTATTTCAAAATCAGTAACCTGGATTCAGAAATAAACTATTTTACTTTAAGATTTTATTAGAGAATTGTAAACTCTGAATTAACAGTTTGGTCAAATTCAGAAGTGAATTGTTACTATGTTCTTTTCTCCCTGCCCTAAAGTCTGTAATATGCATGGGTAGTTTCTTGAAGTTTCAGTATCCATTTCCTAGGACATTCACCTCTAGGTTTGCTCCTAAACCCTCAAGTTTCCCACCTCAGATTCCCAGATGCACATGCAGATCCCAGCTAGGGTTCTACACTACTTAGAACAGACCTTGTGCAAGCATTCTTTCATACACATACTCATTACTTTCAGTGTGTATGTGGTGGGAAGACTTTACCAATCACGTTTTTCACAGCTTCCAGCGTTCCCTCCTTACCTTATTGGAAGGGCCTACTTTTCCCTGATTTCTATGATGGACACCACCACACATGTTGGGCCAGAAAACCTGGGCCTCCTCTGTGCCAGTCTCCTCACCCTCCCTTACAATCAGTAAGTCTTAGAGATTCTGTCTCCAAAAAGAGGTCTCAGAATAACCCATCTGTATGCCACCACCCCACCCCCAGTCCTTATAGCCTGCAGTGACCATAATTTTAAAGGACAAACCAGATCACATCACCCCTCAAAGCCTTATGAGATTTATTTGTAACCCAATCCCCACTTCCCCTGGCCTGTGACCCACAACCCATACAGCATTGCTGGATCTGGCCTCAGCATACCTCTCACCTACACTTTGAGATACTCTGTCTAGCCACTCTGGCTTTTCAGTTCTTTTGTTTTGTTTTGTTTTAATAGAAACACAGCCTGAGAAGGAACACAAGCAGCAGGAGTGAGAGAGGGAGAGAAGCAGGCTTCCTGCCGAACAGGCAGCCCGATGTGGGGCTTGATCTCGGGACTCCAGGACCATGACCTGAGCTGAAGGCAGAGGCTTAACCACTGAGCCACCCAGGCGCCCCTGGCTTTTCAGTTCTTAAAACCAGCCGGACTCAACATTTCATTATTCATGTACCATTCATGATTTTTTTTGCCATATTGTAATATCAGTTTTACTACTTATTTAGTAGTTTTCTATTAAATCAGCTCACTTTTTTCACTTTAAAGTTCTATCATTACCATAAATGGAAAACAAATTCCTCAAAATAGAGCATCTGTAAAAATAAATATGGGTAGTGAAACTACCTCAATCTATAATAGCCGTGCTACCCATACCATACTTGGGGTAGCACTGTCTTAGAGTCTGTGTGTGCTGGACCCATGCCTGGAATATTGTGCCATGGACCATCTCCAAGGCAGTTCCTTAGATATTAGGTGACTGTCCTATCATGCAAATTAATTCCTATCAAATAGTACGTGGCCATCTTTGTAGCACTTTTCTCTTTGGTGATGTTTTCCCAACTAGAACATAGGCTTTCTAATGAAGTAGCATTTTTTTAACTAAAATTTTTTCCCAAAGAATCCCATGTAGATTAAGAAGGGTTATAAATAGAAGCTTAGGAAGAATTTTATTCTAGGTATTCCTCTATATTATTTAATACAATCTTATTAATAATACTTTTGCCTATTAGTAAAAGCAAAACAAAACAAAAAGATAATTAGATACTAGGTACAAACTTAATCATTCATAAGACTATCATGTAGCTGGTCTCTAACAATTCCTTATCTTGTTTCCAAGGAGATTGATGAAGTACCTGGGTGATTTTTCACAACCATTTTACTCACCAGGTCACAGTCACCCAAATCTAATTTTTCTAAAGATGAATTAATTTGTAGCATTGCAGCAAAAAACATTCCACCTTTATTTTCAATCTTGTTGCCAGTCATTCTTAGGTATTTCAGAGTTGTATTCTTCTGAAAAGGAAAAGAATCAAAACTTCATTAAATTTGTATTCCACAAAATTCTCTTTTGATTATATGAGTTAGGAGACTTACTATTTTTGCAGACTCATCACTTTTCAATTTTTTATGGTTTCATGGAGATAGAATAGGATATACTCCTTAAAGGTAACATGCAGTTTCCCAGTAAGATAAAAATGTAGTTTAATTTTTTACTGGAAAGAATGCCCAGGAAACAGATGCCCAGTAAATGAAGCAGATTTTAATAAATTTTCCTTTCACTGAGAAATTTATAAATTTTTTTCTAAGAAAATTATACCACTTGTATTTTGAAGTGACCATTTTAAAATATATAGTTCACTGGTTTTTAATAAATTCACAATGTTAAACCTAGCTAGTTCCAAAATACTTCATCCCTCTACCCCCAACAAAGGAGACCCTGTACCCATTAAGCAATCACTCCATATTCTCCCTGTATCACATTTAAAAGAATATAATTCCTCGGACACTTGCAAACTTTATCTCCTCTCATTCCACTCCAATAGTTCTTTCACAAAGAAAATTAGACAGTTCAGTGTCTTAATGAGTAGCAGAGGACATACTGCAAATAATCCCATAACAGCAGGAAGAAGGCAAGGATGACCACTGTTAATACTTACATTCAACAGTGTATCAGAGGTTCTAGATGAGGCAGTTAGGCAAGGAAAGAAAAAAGGCATCCACATTGGAAAAGAAAACTATGTCTGCATATATATTATGTATGGAAAATCCTAAGGAATCCACCTAAAAAAGTTAGAACTGGTGAGTTCAGCAAGACCGCAGGACACAACATCAATATATAAAAATTGTATTTCTCCACACTTGCAATGAATAATCCAAGATCGAAATTAAGACTATCCCATTGGCAATAGCATCAAATGGAATAAAGCATTAGGAATAAATTTAGCAAAACCAAGATTGGCACATTAAAAACAAACCACCATTGAAGGAAAAGAAAGATATAAACGGAAACACATCCCATGTCATAGATCGGAAGACAATACTGTTAGGATGACAGTACTCCCCAAATCATCTAAAGTTTTAAAGCAACTCTCTCAAAATCCTGGTTTTTCTTGTGGAAATTGATAAACTGGTCTTAAAATTCATATGGAAATGCAAGGGACCCAGAAGAATCAACACATCTTGAAACAACAAAAAGGATTCCTGTCTTGACTTCAAAACTGACTACAAACTACAGTAATCAAGATAGTGTGGGACTGACAGAAGAACAGACATACAGGTTAATAAAACAATGAAGAATAGAGAAATAAGCCATTTGTAATCAACTGGTTTTAGATAAGGGCATCAAGAAAATTAATGGGGGAGGAATAATCTTAAATAGCATTGAGACAACTGGATATCCACAAGCAAAAGAATGAAGTTAAGACTCCTACCTCACATCATATACCAAAATTAACTCAAAATAGATCAACAAACTAAACAAAGGAGCTAAAAAAAAAACTGAGAAGACTATGCGAGTGTAAATCTTAATGAATTTGAGTTAGGCAAGGCCTTAGATCTAACACCCAAAGCACAAAAGAAATAAGTTGAACTTTATCAAGATTTTGTACTTCAAAGGACACCATTAAGGAAGTGAAAAGGCAACCTACAGAATGAGAGAGAACATTTGCAAATCATGTATAAGAGACTTAAATCCAGAACATATACTCTTATAATTTAAAAAGAGAACCAGACATGGGTTTTGAACATTTTTTCCAAAAAACTGCACATGAAAAGATGCTCAGCATTATTCATGACAGAAATGCAAAAAAACCCCCAAAAATCCTCTTCATATCCCCTGGAATGGCTAAAATCAAGACAGTAACAAGTGCTGGATATAGAGAGGATGTGGATAAATGAGGACATTCATACGGTGTTGGTGGACTTATAAAAAGAGAGACACCTTGGAAAACAATTTAACAGTTACAAAACAATGTAGCAGTTACACTTCTAGGTATATACCCAAGGAAACTGAAAACATACACAAAAATGTGCAAATATTCATAGTACATTATTGTAGACAAGTGGAAACCCAAATGCCCTTAACTGATGGATAAATAGGATATATCCAAACTATGGAATATTATTTGGCAATAAGAAGGAATAAAGTAGGTTACAATATGAATTAACCTTGAAAGTATTAAGCCAGTCACCAGAGACCACAAGATAAGTATTCCATTTATGTGAAATGTCCTGAATAGGCAATCCACAATCTATAGAACATAGATTAGTGACTGCCATGGACTGGGCCGGGCCGGGGGGGGGGGGGGGTGGTGCGTGAAAGAAAAAGAAGCATGGAGAATGATTGCTAATGGGTACAGGGCTTCTTTGGGGGATGAAAATGTTCTAAAAACAGATAGTGATGGTCATACAATTCGAATTAAAACAAAAAAAAAAACACCAAATGAGCATCTTAAAGGTAAATTTTTGTGAAAAAGGTTTTATGTATGTGAATTATCTTAAAGCTTTTTAAAAATGAGTTCAAAAGTGCTCATGTAATGTTACATTTTAATAAACTGAAGTGTAATAAAAATACACATTTGCACGTAATGAGTTCACAGTAACATTTCAAGCTATCAGAAGTTAAGATTCCTGAAGAAAATGTTAGTTTGAAGTATATAAATGCTTACATGTAGTGCTTTAGCAATCAGTTCTCCACCTTCAGGTCCAATATCGTTAAACATAAGGTTTAAGTACACAAGTTTATGTTGTTTCTATAAGGAAAGAAAAGAAGCTATTACATATGTAATTATTAGGAAAAAATAAATACTATAGGAGCTGCTTTATTTAAATAGAAGTATTTACCTCCAAAGAAAATCTTTGTAACAGAAAACCTGAAAGTCCAGCAAAAGAAGCTACCATTAAGGGAGGGGGAGAAAAGGAGGGTATCACCATGCTTTTTTAAACATAATTGTAATATAAATCAAAGAAAAAGACTATATTCTATTTTGATCATTCAAAGTATGAATGTCCTTTATTTAACCATAGTGTACAAGTTTGCAAAAGATGACTCAGGAGCTCTAGGTACCGGCAGCCTGCCAATAATAAATAGACAAGTGGGTTTTCAGTTTCTTTCAAGTGTTAAAAATACAGTGCAAGGTCAGGACCCTGGACATTTTGTAAAACTAGCATTTTGCATGTGCCACTAGATAAGATGGCTTCACTGCAAACAACTAAGAAAACTTAAGAACATTTTGATGATTTTTGCAACATTCTTGTAATTGCTGCAAATTAGTTCCTGTTTTTTTAATCTTCACTCTGTTCTTATGCTGTGTGCCCTCTCATGGATATGAGAATTTTACGATCATTTTTTTTTTTAAAGATTTTATTTATTTGACAGAGAGAAACACAGCCAGAGAGGGAACACAAGCAGGGGGAGTGAGAGAGGGAGAAACAGGCTTCCCGCGGAGCAGAAAGCCCTATGTGGGACTAGATCCCGGGTCTCCGGGATCATGACCTGAGCCGAAGGCAGTCGCTCAACCAACTGAGCCACCCAGGCGCCCCTTTACGATCATTTTTAAGCTCATTGGAAGCACATTTAGCAATTGAGACTGGGACAGGTAGTTAGGAACTTAAAAAGTCAATTTAAGAGATGTATCAAAAAGTGATAAATGCTGCTTTAAACATTTTAACTGGAGATACAAACACATACCTATATTTGCCAATCCTCTGAGATTGAAACAAAGCCTCGAAGTACACTTACTCTGATTGGTAGACCACCTCCCCCCCTTTTTTTTGACCCCACTGTCTGAAATAAAATGCCACCACAATGCAGCATTTCAGCATATGGGCATCTCCAAATTGAAGTCTGCAATAAAGGGTTAACTTAGCAGCCTTGGGGTACTCAAACCATGCACATTCCAAAGAAAAAGGACTGGTTCTTAACTGACCCCTGGAAGAAAACAAAAAGAACTAAGAACATTTTGCAGTAAAATACCTGAAGCAGTCTTGAAGCATAGTACGCACCAACATCACTTATGAGGTTATATCTAACGTCCAAACCTGAAGAATATGGATGAATACAGGCTGATGTTCCTTATACTGAATAGTTAAAATCAGAAAATGAAAGCAAGAGGTAATGATTGTTAAGGAGACATATACCATTAATATATGGATTCTTCTTTAAAATTCTGAAAAGAATCCAAAAATCTTCACCTGTTACTCTTTCTTCTGGCATTAAGCAACTGTTACCAGCAATGTTTAATGTGATTCCTTCTGACCTAGCAAAATACAAAAAAGAGGGCGCCTGGGTGGCTCCGTTGGTTAAGCGACTGCCTTGGGCTCAAGTCATGATCCTGGAATCCTGGGATAAAGTCCAGCATCACATCGGGCTCCCTGCTCAGCAAGTAGTCCGCATCTTCCTCTGCCCTTCCCCTCCCATGCTCTCTCTCTCTGTCTCTCAAATAAATAAAATCTTCGTTTTTTTTTTTAAAGCGAGAAACACAGCTAGAGAGGGAACACAAGCAGGGGGAGTGAGAGAGGGAGAAGCAGGCTTCCCACTGAGCAGGGAGCCCGATGTGGGGCTTGATTCCGGGTCTCTGGGATCAGGATCTGAGGCGAAGGCAGTTGCTTAACCAACTGAGCCACCCAGGCATCCCAAAAATAAATAAAATCTTTAAAAAAATAAAGAAAATACAAAAAACCCACAAAAGAAACAGAAGTATTTTTTTCCTCCTGTATAAATAGTAACATGAATAGCATGAAACCAAGTATGTATCACAATATAGATTTATACCAAGTAACTGAAGATGACTGAATATTCAATAGATTTTTGTAAACATTTCTATACTATATAATTTTCCTCTAACCAAAGGCAAAAAAAAAAGTATCTTCACCTTATAATGACCTCAAAGACTTCAATGTTTTTCAAAAATAAATCCAGCTCAAAGGAGTTCAGGACAAATCTGAAGGCTAGACTTAGAGGCCACTGGTCTACTGTTCTTCCCTGTATCCTCCACTGCCTCCAAGACCAGCTAACAGTATACATCAGCCACTGTTCTAAATCAAAATGTAGGTCTGCTTTAAAAAACCATGTACAAATCACTCAGTATTTCAGGATTTTCTCACAGAGGAATGTCAGTGAAAATTATATAATCAAATATTTTTCTTCCTTACCCCTTTTCAAGTTCTTCATCCACTTCTTGGAGCATATGCAATATAAAAGAATTAATTTTCTGGGACTTTTCCATACAGAGATTATAATAATTTTCCTGGAGATGGCCAGTAACTTCTGGAGCTTTTGAAAAATAAGTGCATTACTCCTCATCACATATAAATGATACCAGGACCTTTCCTGCCTTCCTCCTTCCCCTCCCCCCAAATTGCACTTCTTTCAAAGATAGGAACGTGTGTATGTATAGAGTTAGGGGTGAGGAAGAAAGGGGAATAGAATTAAGACTAGAGAAAGAAGAGGAAAATAGAAGGAACTGAGAATAAAAATGCTGTTTGGAGAAGCAGGGTCAAAGAAACACCTACTGAGAGTAGGCAGACACTAACTTGGAAGTGACACAAAGAAAGAACTAATACCTGGTAGCGGAGGAAAAATATATTCAGAGAAATTAAAGATTCTGTCCAAAATCATACAGCTAATAAGGGCAGAGTATAAAAACGGACTCCAAAGCCTCCTTCCACTCTGCCATATTGGGTTAAGGGACTCATGTTTTCTTATCAGGACTTCAACTAAAGACCATTTTAATCAGAGAATCTAAACTCAAAAAGGATCTGAAAAATCCCCGAGTCCCAGAGGCTCCTTGGATACCCTCTATACATGCAAGCTGATGGCATCTTTGACTCCAGCTCTGAAGGGTTCCTCCTAAAACTGAGTTGAGGCCAGACTCAGAGAAGCTCTTCCCCTACCCTGGTCTTCCATTTCCTCTTTCTAAAGGCTGGGTTTTTTTCTGTTCATTCCTTAATAAAGAAGACAAACAAAGTAGGAGTTCAAATCTCCTTCCTCTGTTATGCCTGCAGCTTTCCTTAATAGTCTTACTGCTTTGGATATTAATTTAAAAAGATCTTTTACAAGACCCAAGCCTTCTGGGGGTGGAAATGATGCCACTCTTCTTAGAAGTACATACCTCTATCTTTGTTAACTGTCTTATTTTTTTGTATGAGTCTCCTTAATTAAAAAATATATATACATATATTTATATATATTTTATATCTATATATGTATATATATTTATATATTTATATATATATATATGTGTGTGTGCTCAGACAGTTCACTACTCAACCAGTCTGGTGTCTTCAGGAGCCAGCCTCTGAGTCTCTGTATCTCAAGAGATGTTCTTTACTGAGATTTCTGCACTAAATGAATTCAAGAGTTTGCTAAACTTGGAGAACAAGATTTAAAATGAGGAACATCACATTAAAAATGAAAGCAGTAAACTTTTTTTTTTTTAAGATTTTATTTATTTGACAGATAGAAACACAGCTAGAGAGGGAACACAAGCAGGGAGAGTGAGAGAGGGAGAAGCAAGCTTCCCGCCGGGCAAGGAGCCTCATGTGGGGCTCGATCCTGGGTCTCCGGGATCATGACCTGAGCCGAAGGCAGTTGCTTAACCAACTGAGCCACCCAGGCGCCACCAGCAGTAAACTTTTCTTAATAGTTTTATTTTTTTATTTTTTTAAAAGATTTTACTTATTTGAGAGAGAAAGAGAACAGAGGCAGAGGGAGACGCAGACTCCCATCTGAGCAGGAAGCCCGAAGCGGGACTCAATCCCGGCACTCCGGGATCATGGGATCATGACCCGAGCAGAAGGCAGACGCCAACCGAGCCACCCAGGTGCCCCAATAGTTTTTTGTTTTTTTAAATCAGCTTTTAAAAAATTAACCAACTTATTCCAGACAACTTGGAAATTTCAATATCAAAAATAAATATCAGCAATCCCACTGCTAAAGAAACATTATAATTAAGGTCTCTGGGTGTTTCCTCATTACTTTTCTCATCATATGTACACAGATACATATTAGCCTTTTTTAAAAAAATTGGAATATTTCAGTACAGTTCTATATCTTTTCAGTTAACATGGTGTTTTCCCATGTCAGTCTGAAAAACTTTAATGTCAACAGAATTTCCTGTTTTGAGACTTTGAACACAGAAACAAACTGAGGGACTTGGAGGGAGGGGGGTAGAGGGATGGGAGAGCCTGGTGGTGGGTACTGGGGACACCTAAAGCGTGGAGCACTGGGTGTGGGGAATGGGGAATGAAACACTGGAAAAAAAAATTTTAGTAACAATAAAAATAAATAAATAAATAAATAAATACCTCCAACTGAGGTACCCATAAAAAAAAAAAAAGAATTTCCTGTTTTATGGGTAGATGTACATAAGAAACACTTCACTTATTTTAGGAATTTTCCATCGTTTTAAATAACATTTTAGCACAATATTTCCCAACCTGTGTTCTTCAGAATACTAATATTCCAAGCAATGATCAAAGAGGTTCAAAATGGATTTTTTTAAAGATTTTATGTATTTATTTGACAGAGAGAAACACAGCGAGAGAGGGAATACAAGCAGGGGGGAGTAAGAGGGAGAAGCAGGCTTCCCTACCCAAGCAGGGAGCCCGATGTGGGGCTTGATCCCAGGTCTCCAGGATCATGACTTGAGCCGAAGGCAGTCGCTTAGCCAACTGAGTCACCCAGGAGCCCCTCAAAATAGATCTTATTGTCAAATACGTTTGGGAAGTTCTGAATTAAACCTTAACAGATCTCTATAATATTTCTCAGGACATTCACAACACTCAGGGGCATAAAGACTCTTCAAATTGTTGAGCATGTAGAGAAGGGAGAATAAAAATATTCCATTTCCCAGACTTAGAGGACCATTGTTCATATGAAATTCAAGCTACAAATGCTACTTTAGCATTCTCCACAGGAAACATAGCAAATAGATCTCTAACAAATTTACTTGTTGGAGCTGCGCTCCCACGGGGCTTCTTTCCTCCCTTCTGGCTACTACCTTCCTTGGTATCAAAAAGAGGAGAAGACCCGAGGTTCAGGGCCTGCCTCAGCTGGCTGAACCACACCCAAGACATGCACAAGTAATGTGCCAAGACTTAAACTCAATGTTTCTCTGGAGGAAGGAATCTTAGACTGCAAGCTAAATATAGCTAAAGAAAGTTACAAGAAAATTCTTAGGGCTCCTGGGTGGCTCTGTCCCTTAAGCGTCTGCCTGCAGCTCAGGTCATGATTCCAGGGTCTTGGGGTCCAGCCCCACATTGGGCTCCATGCTCAGCTGGGAGTCTACTTCTCCCTCTGCCTCTCTCTCCAGCTTGTGTGCTCTCTCTTCAAATAAATAAGTAAAATCTTAGAAAGAGAATGAGAAAGAAAGAGAGAAAGAGAGAAGGAGAGAAAGGAGAGAAAGAGAAAAAGAAAGAAAAGAAAAAGAAAAAAGCTTTAAAAAGAAGAAAAAGAAAGAAAATTCTTATTATCCAACCATGGATTTAAAGTATTTAAAAGTTACTGCTATATTTTTCTGCTATGCTCTCTTTCATGTTGTATATCAGGATTTTATGGCACCAATAACATTTCCTTTATTCACATTAGGGAAAAATAGTAAATCTTTCTTCAAATTGTAAAGCTAAAACTCAGACTAACCAGTTATGCAAGAAAGTATCATGAATTTAACTCAAATGTCATTTTTCATCCATGCCAAAGTCTTGTATTCCAAATATTTTTCACCTGGCAGCACATTTTAGAATTTCTTTAATAAAGGGCTCATTTTGGTGGTGTCCCTATGCCCTTCTATACTGGAACAGCCAAGTATCAGGAAATTCAAGGGTTGGGAGTGAGTCAGACTGGGATGCCTATGCAGGATCAGCTGTGTGACTTTGAACAAGTTTTCTTAATTCTCCCATCTTAAATTTCCTCTTATACTAAAATCAGGGCACGGTGCCCCTCTCAAGGATGCAGTAAGGAATAGGTAACGCTTCTAGCACAGTTGCATTTCTACAAGCACACTAAAACAAGCATCCAAAATGGAAATAGTGACAGGAGGAGGGGTGTGCAGGCTATGTTTGATTTGCTAGAGATCACTCACGGTCGCAGAAATACCAAACAACAACAACAACAACAACAACAACAACAAACGGAGACGGTATAGAGGCGCCAAGTCAGAACGGTCTCAAGAGTCTCTCGCCCACCTAGGCCCTGCTTTCTGGAACTTCCACAAATAAAGGGCCCCAGAAGAGCACCTAGACACCCTTCCAGGAGACTACAGAAGGGCAAAGCAACAGGCACACCTTCCTCCAGGGCAACCGCTCATGTGAAGGGCAGACCCATGCGGGAACTTGGGGCTCCCTTCCCGCCCACATTTGGGGGCCCCCAAAGTTCTGGCCGTAGCTGGGGTTCCCAGGAGAGTCCTCCTGGGGCACCACCTCGGGCCGGCAGCCTGCTCAGAAGAATGGGCAGGTGCAAGCAACCCTGCAGCTAGGACCGGAGCCCCCTCCTGCGCTTCCCGTGGGCAAGGCGGGCGCCGAACGACACCCGATTTCTTACCACTACCAGGGGCCTGGGCCCAGGACCGATTAGGGTTTGTGGTTGGAGCGGGAGGCGGGGACCGAGACCCGGCCCTTGCGGCCTCCTTTCCGCTGTCCCACATATTCCTTTTTGTCCCAAGGCCGCCGCGGAGGCGTTGGCATGACGACGGCGCGCATGCGCTCGCCCAGTCCCAGGCCACTCGCCTGCTGCGTCTGGGCTCGGATGACAGCCAGACTCAGAGCGCCACCTCCCGCCAGCAGCGCATCCCCTGCCATTACCCACGTGGGCCCTGAGGCCTGACTGGGCAGGCAGTGATTGCCAAAGCAATGAAAGTTCCTTGGTCAGCCCCCTGGCTCCGGATCCCCTAGACCTGGTTAAAACACACAGAGGGAGGGTCCTCCGGCTGCGCTGCAGAGAGAAGTTCTTGAGGTTTAGGGGGCACAGCTGATGGGCTAGGAGCCCACTACAAAGACGATTATGACACAGTCTCCCCCCCAAAGTGTGTACATGCGTGAGGTGGCCAAGCGCAGAAGCAGATCCAGCGCCGGGCATGGGTAAGGCGCGGAGCTCAGGGGCTTAAAGTGATATGTAGACAGGCTTGGGGGGCGGTGCGGCTATCAGGGAGGGCTCTCTGTAGGAGGTAAGTTCTTGAGTCGCCCCAGTGAATCCACCCCAGGGTGCAACTGTTTTGTGGGTGCTGGAGATGCACAGGTACTTGGTGATGCCAGATGAGTATGGAGTGGCAGGCAGGGTTGGACCCACGTGGAGCCCTTGTGCATCCTCTGAGCAGCACAGCTGTTATGGGACAGGGATGCTGAGAGCCTCAGATAAGGGGCAGCTGGTGGAGAGTGGATTTGACAGGACCTAGGGGAGGGGAGGTCTGAAGCAGCTGCCATAGCCCAGCTGAGAGGAGATCCAGCTGAGGCTGGACTGGGGAGAGAAGGAGAAGGGAACAAAACCCAGTCATCGTTGTAGGCAACATGCTCAGGTACTTGGACCTGGGAAAGAGAAAAAGAGGAAGGAGGGAAGGAAAAGTCTTCTTTTGTTATTACCATAGACCACAGAGGAAGCAGTTAAAAGGGCCCATGTTGAGAGCTCTGGAGCTAACCAGAGACTCCTGTGCCTGCGAGAAGGAAGGAGGATCCTCATGGTGAAACCAAGACGTATCTGAACACAGTAAAAAGAAAGACGTCCAGAACTTCTGTCCCTGAAGCTACCCAACTAGGCAATTCCAGAACATCATTCTGCTGCTAAGAAACTGTGCTAGGCAAGGCAGGGGTCTCTTCACACCATGTGTAGCCCAGATTTTAAGCATCATTTGAATTATTTCAAGTTAAACATGAATAGAAAATACTGTTTTCATTTACCCCATGTTCTACGAACAAAGCCAAGAAGTACCTTGAAATATTAAAGCATGAGTGTGGGCACAATTCAGCATCTACCTTCCCAACCCCTTTCAGAGTATTTGCAATTAAGTAGAGGAAAATAAAGAGGTTCAGGATTTATTAATTGCTGCTCTAGGGGAAGGGAGGGATATTCTTCTAAGGGAACAAGCAGTGCCAATCACACTTTGGTCTAGAAAGTGACTAACAAATAGGGTCAGAACAGAATAAACAGAAAAGAGCTGCTTTTAACCAAACAGCACTTAAAGCCCTGTTCTCCATACCCACCTTAGCAAAAAAACAAAGCAAAATAAAAACAACAACAGTATTTGCACCGAACTACAGCCTACACGTCAAAATGCATATCAAATAGGATGGTCACCCCCCCAAAAAAAACCCCAAAAACAAATAAAAACACCAAAACAAACAAAAAACTGACCACATGTACAACTCATTTCCATCAGCACATTTTTCATTAACCCAATGATTTCCAGATGGAAGAAGGATATAATTTCTTTTTTAAGATTTTATTTATTTGACAGAGAGAAACATAGCCAGAGAGGGAACACAAGCAGGGGGAGTGAGAGAGGGAGAAGCAGGCTTCCCACAGAGCAGGGAGTCCCATGTGGGACTCGATTCCGGGTCTCCGGGATCATGACCTGAGCCGAAGGGAGTCGCTTAACCAACTGAGCCACCCAGGCGCCCCAGAAGGATATAATTTTTAAAAACCTCCCGTTCAGAATCCCTGACTGGAGGGAAGTGTAGGGAGGTGGGGAAACAGATGTTTCTGAGCTGGCTTCAAGTAGACTTAAGTGGATTCACTGGGTGCTTAGGTATCAAGAACCAGAGCCGAGGTCTAACCTAAATCTCAGTTTTCCAAAAGTCAGAACCAAAATGAACATATGATGAGGATTTGTAGTCCCCATTCTTCAATAAAAGGCAGCATTTACACTTCTCTGGCACTGTATAGCAGGAAGGTTTAGTAGGTGTATCATTATGTAAGTAACTTAATAGGTCTTTGACTATAGTTTTAGAAAAAAAATTCAGAAATATTTTTCAAATGTTTCTTTTATTGTAACTAAAAACCCAACAGCAGGAGGTTTTATTAGGATCGAATTATGATTAGGATCGGAGTGTGATCCTCCTGTCTTGAGGAAATACAGATAATAGGGTCTAGGTAAGTTGTTTCTTATTAACACAGACAACTCAAAGGATCTAGGAGAATTAATATTTAACACACTCATTAGTTATTTTCCCCCAACTACCAGAAGGCTCAGCTGAGCTGCTAGCAAGTATCAGAACAGAGCAAATTCCTGGTTAAATTTTCTGACGAGTATCTGAAGTGTTAACTTCGGTGTTGCTCATGAATGTGTGCTTTTTAGGTACTAAATATGCAGGTGGAAAAAAACAGTGTTATTAAAAAACTGATTTGGCCCACGGATAAAAGAGTGAGTGGCCTCCAAAGTTTACATTTTTATTATCTGACAAGAAAGTATTGGTGATTAGTAATAGAATAGCACCTCAAAACTTTTTATTCATTGTGCAAGACAATAATTTGAAAGACCACATTCTAAAAGAAAAAAAAAGGTTTTGCCTAGGAATTACCAGATCTATAGTTTGGTGGTACATATAGAGAATGAAGGGCAGAAATATTTTTGAAAATGAGTAAAATGGGGCACCTGGGTGGCTCAGTCATTAAGCATCTGCCTTCGGCTCAGGTCTTGATCCCAGAGTCCTGGGATCGAGCCCCGCATCAGGTTCCCTGCTCGGCGGGAAGTCTGCTTCTCCCTTTCTCACTCCCTCTGCTTGTGTTCCCTCTCTAGCTGTGTTTTTGTCAAATAATCTTTTTAAAAAAGAAAAAAGAAAATGAGTAAAATGCCCGTCTGAGTCTATTTAAAGAAAACAAGTCCCGAGAAGCTATTTCAGATTAATAATTTGGTGACAACAGGGACGGGGGTGCACCATGCAGTACGGCTAACAGTTCTGGCAAACGAGTATTTCTCTAAGGCCTCTTTGACCTTTAGGTGGTTCATCTGAGGTTTTCTAAAGGCCAGAGTCACTGGGCCCGCGCTTGGAAGACTCTTCACTCTACAAAACTTTCAGAGCTCATTATCAGATTATAGACTTTTTTCCTCCTATTTCTCTTAACATACCAAACATCTCCTTATCCTAGTCCTAATTAAGAAATTTCTACTTACGAAACACCTGACACCAACCGTGTGGGTTTTCCAAACAAGCCAGTCTCCAGTCCTCTGGAGAGGACGCCAAGTAGGTAACCTAAGGTTTGATTCTGACACTACACACCCACAGTTATCGCAGACCGCAGACCGTCAGGCTGAGGGCTCCGTCCCACAGGACAGCTTCTCACCTCGGATCCCAGTCACAGATCCCCAGGTTGTCACCGGTACCAGTGGACAACAGATCAGGGCTGCCCGCAACTCTCTCCTGAAGTTTGATCACTCGCTTTGATGGTTTACAAAACTCAGAGAAGCACTTTACTTACCATTACAGCTGTATTCTAAAAACTACGGTTCACAAACAGCCAGATGGAAGAGACGCATGTGCGTAAGAGAGCGCAGGAGAAGAGGGCACAGAGCTTCCACACCTTCTCCAGACACATTACACTCCAGCATCTTGATGTGCTCACCAACCCAAAAGCTCTCCCAACCCCATTGTTTAGGGTTTTATAGGGATTCCATTCTGGAAGTGTGACTGATTAACTCACTGGCCATTGGTGATTAACTCAACCTCCAGCCCCTCTCCCAGCAACCTCTTCTAGAGGTCCTGGCCTGGGGCTGGAAGTTCCACCCCTCTCATCACTTGGATGGTTCCTTTGAACCAGCCCCCTGGCAGGGCTATCTAGGGCCTAAGGGACCCATTAGTATGGACTCAGGTGTGGTTGAATGGGGCTTATGACGGATAATGAGAGACGCTTCTCTCCTAACGCTCAGAAAATACCAAAGGTTTTAGAAGCTCTTATATCAGAAACTTGGGAACAAAGACCAAATATATATTTATTATTATATCACAACATCACACCTAGAATCTTGCCTTTATTATTGACTGAGCCGTTTAGATTCTCCCTTGTCCCTGCTGAAAATCTAAAATTGCTTGCTTATAAAAGTTTTCCACTCAAGTCTGAAGTTTATATGAGTCTCCATTTCAGTATTATTGAGACAAGACTTAAAAATTTTTCCTGGGATTTTGATTTCCCAGAAATTTTTGTCAAAGCCAAGAGTGTTACCTTGACCATTACATGGTTCTCCAGTGCTGGTATATTGAGGCTTCTGGCTCCTCTATGGTAGAGGGAGAAGATCTCCCAGGTGAAACTGGAAGTAAAATCTTGAAATTATTTTAACTAGAAAGGGTTATCTATGCTATCAGAGAGAGCCATGTTAATAGTCTTATCTCTCTAGTCGGTATATAAATAGACTTGGAAACAAAAGTATCAACACTTGATATAACTTTGAGAAGGTTTATCATTTTCCTAAATGGTTTTTCTCAGACATTACAATTACACAAAAACAGGCCAATTATTAAACTATCCAAACCCTGTTTCCTTGAAATGACGCGGTAGTTATTACACCTAGAAATTCCACAGTAATACTGGGTTGTAACAAGTTAATTTGGCTATGTTGCAGTAGCAATCCTTATGAAAAAAAATGACCAATAAGGAATCAGTCTTTTTTTCTTTACTGTGGCTGAACTGCTGGCCAACCTGTTGCAGATCTGACTTTATAACCTCCCTTTTAAGTCCGTTAATGGATATGCAGTCTATATAGCTTCAACCACCAAATTGGTTCCAGACACACGTGGGATAGAGGATTCTGGCGAGATAACATATGTACACACACACTCAGACATTGTAGGCAGGTCTCATCATAGTACAAGACGAATGTTGGGAGAAATGAGTTCTTTTTATGTGTCTGGAAGCCCAGAGGTACTTGTGTTAACTCTCATCAGACAGCTAGTCTGCAAGAATCTTCCCCAGATAGCTCTGCTAGAAGGCCCCAAGAGAAAATCAAGCCTGAATGCTCACACCTAAGCCTGATTTTAAGAAAAACCAGGCTTCTGGTAAACAAATGATGTTAATATCCTTAGGAGGTTAAGACAAATTCTACGCTCTGGCGCCCCCACTTCCTACTATGTTCTGAGAAAAGGCTTTTTGGTTACGTTTTAGATCTGTAAAATAGAGATCATAACGGTGTGTGTTTCTTAGGGTTCTAGGGAGGCTCACGTACATTAATTTAAGTAAAGCTTAGAGCATATAGTGTCCTGAGTGTTCTCTATTTTCGTTTCTACCGTGGCCTTAGCACAGATTGTCTAGAAGTCTTCAGCTCTGCCAGTTTATATGCAGGGCGCCGGAAATTTTATCCTACAGGAATGAACAGTATTAAATCAGTCTAATGATCAAATGAGAAATGTTGGAGACAGCTTATTCTAGACATAATTTAATCAATGATAAGTCTTTTCCTTTCTTTAAATAACAGAGAGCAACACTGACCCAGAACTCTGTTGGAGGCTAGGCATGCCACATATTTTGTGTTGCAAGGCGCAGTAACAGGAAGTGTGGGGCTCGAAGCACATCCCCTCCATCTAGGGCCAAGGCCCCTGTGTGACAGAAGAGGCCCTATGCTCCAGCAGGAAAGCCCCCCTCCTTGAAGGCAAGTCAAAGATGCTACAATCAACCAGGCCATCATCCCCTCATGGTATTCTCTGTCTTCCTTCTTAGGCTTTGGGGGGTGTGTGCACAGGTCAATGACCAAGTACCTAGTCTTCTGTAATATAATAGTAACTCCTTAGATTTATAAGTTTTATAATCCAGTAGTGCAAGTCTGCCTATTCTGGTATTTTTCAAGATTGTCTTTTGCCATTCTACATTCTTTGCATTTTCATATAAATTTCAGAATCAGCTTTTTTTTTTTTTTAAATATTTTATTTATTTGACAGAGAGAAACACAGCCAGAGAGGGAACACAAGCAGGGGGAGTGAGAGAGGGAGAAGCAGGATCCCCACCGAGCAGAGAGCCCGATGTGGGGATGGATCCCAGGACCCTCAGATCATGACCCAAACCAAAGGCAGAGGCCTAACCCTCTGAGCCACCAGATGCCCCCAGCTTGTTAATTTCTACCAAAGAAGAAGAAGAAGAAGAAAAAAAAGCCTGTTGAGATTTTGAATGAGACTGTACTGAAACAAAAAATCAATTTGGGGAATATATTAACATTTTAACACTGAGTGTTCTAATCCATGGACATGATTTACTTCTCACTTAATTTCTTTCTAGATTGCTGCTATAGTTCATTTCAATTTGAGGCAATTTCTGATATTTTGCTTATTAGGGATTTAAGCCCCTACCACCCTGCCAGGCATAGGGATCTAAGACCGTGAAGTCTCTCTGCTCTTTCAGCTAGCCTGCAACTTTTCCTAGGCCACTGAGTCAGCCCCAGTCTGGAGGGGGGTGACACACACACATGGCTTTAAAAAACTGAGCCGGTTTCTCCTCGTCTCAGAAATTCCTTTGTCTGTGAATATGGAAGACTGGCTTCTCTGCCTGCCGGTCCCCAAAATTGAAAATGCTACCAGGCTTCAAAGTGCCCACTGGTCTCTACTTCCTTAGGAAGGGATAATCCATCTCTAGAATTTAATGATTTTGGCCTTCTTTGCATCCACAATTCTCTGGTGGCTTCAAGGGGAAAAAAATGCAATATTTTATATAGATAGATAGATAGATAGATATAGATATATATATAGATAGATATATTTTTTTAAGATTTTATTTATTTGACAGAGAGAAACAGAGCCAGAGAGGGAACACAAGCAGGGGGAGTGAGAGAGGGAGGAGCAGGCTTCCCGCCGAGCAGGGAGCCCGATGTGGGACTCGATCCCGGGTCTCCGGGATCATGACCTGAGCCGAAGGCAGTCACTTAACCAACTGAGCCACCCAGGCGTCCCAA